>JAJAGP010002364.1:0-118867 GCA_025084515.1 Ancistrus triradiatus | reverse complement strand
GGGGACGGTAGATAAGTAATATTGTTGTAATTGTTTTTGAGGCATATTTGAATAAGAGGCATTCAAATGTGGACAGCTTGGGCAGAGGAATAGGGGACAGTTGCAGGTCTGTGTGGTAAATAACTGCCAAGCCTCCACCACGACCAGTGCTCCTGGCTTTTTCCAGGTAGGTGTAACCTGGGGGACAAGCCTCATTCAAAACAGAATATGACTCTGGTTTATGCCAGGTTTCAGATAGGCACATGAGATCTATTTTCTTGTCAAGGATATGGTCCTGTATTAGACTGGCTTTATTTGATAAAGACTGGACGTTGAATAGCGCTATTTTAGTGCTGGGAGGGGGCTTATACCTTGGAAGAGGCTGAAGCAGATGAAAATCCACTCCACGTTTTTCCTTACGCCCGGTCTGCGGCAGCCCGTTATTGGTCCTGGTGGTGGCAGTGTTCTGATGACGTAACCAGTAACGCGTTTGATTTGCGCCGGAACAGGACGCAAGTCCAAGCACTGGAATGGAGCCAGTTTTATTGAGAAAACTCTTCTTTTGGACACAGCTGGTCAGGCAAGTAAGTCTTGACAGTTTGACATCAGCAGTACCCATTTGCAAAGCGAGGGAGCAGTTCTCAAGCAACTGTGGTGTCGCGCAGTGAATATTCTCCATTTCCCCCCTCATACAAGCCCGTACTTCATTACTTACACCCAAACAACTCACAAAACACGTCGCGCCCTGTTCATTCAAGCCCATAAAACATTCCAAGATAGAAAATAAAAAAATGAAAGTGAAATAAAGCGGCGTAACTCCGAGTGGTGAAGATCGTAAACAATGTCCTGACCTTAATCCATTCCCAATGCTCCGTCAATCCCGCTGGATGATGATAATATTATACTTGGTCATTTTTTTATTGTAGAAAATGATCCAATATTACATATTAGTGAGTGGCAAAAAAAAAAAAAAAAAAACATGGGTGAACATGGGTCTCCATTTTATCCTTCAACACTTTGATCATCCAGGAACTTATGCAAGAATTCTGTTTCTGGACTTCAGCTCAGCCTTTAACACAATTATTCCAGGACAATTACACAGCAAACTGACTGAACTCAGCATACCAGCCTCCACCTGCCAGTGGATAACTGACGTCCTTACTGGCAGAAAACAGCAGGTGAGGCTGGGAAGTATACTTCAGAGACCCGAACTATCAGCACGGGTGCATCACAGGGTTGTGTACTCTCCCCACTGCACTTCTCGCTGTACACAAATGATTATACCTCCACGGACACCTCTGTTAAAATCCTGAAGTTTGCAGATGACACCACAGTCATTGGTCTCATCAGTGACAGTGATGAGTCTGCTTATAGACAGGTGGTAGATCAGGTTGTCCTCTGGAGCAGTCAGAACAATCTGGAGATGAACACAGCAAAAACAGTGGAGATGATCATGGATTTCAGGAGGAGTCCCACAACCCTGCCAGCTTTGAACATCTTAGACAGAACTGTGATGGCTGTGGAGTTCTACAAGTTCCTGGGCACAACGATATCCAAGGACCTGAAGTGGAATATCAACATCAACTCCATCATCAAGAGAGCCGAGCAGAGGATGTACTTCCTGTACCAACTTCGACCTTCCATCAGGTCGATGCTTTAGCCACATAAAGACCAGAATAACCAGTCTACAAAAAAACTTTTTTCCAAACTCCATTTTGTTAATGAATAATTGAACACTACAGAACAGTGAAAACCTTGATATACCTGGTACTTGCTGGGTGACTGCTGGGGAACAGTTGCTGGGGAATAGTTAATCCTTGGGTCTCGCAACCCTACTTACACTGGTCTTTCATATTTCTATAGGATATATCTATAGTTCTTATACTGCACAGAACTCTGCACCTTTAACCCATATTGTGAATCACACATGCTAATTGTTAACAGGTATGAATGCGTGAAGTGTTGGAGAGACAGTATTTATATATGTGTGTGTGTGTGTGTGTGTGTGTGTGTGTGTGTGTGTGTGTGTGTGTGTGTGCGTGTTTATTTATCGTGCACTGCTAGCATCTGTACAACCAAAGTCAAGTTCCTTGTATGTGTGAGCATACTTGACCAATAAAGTTTGATTCTGATTTTTTAATAAACGCAGCTGGAGTAGCAGATGTGATAGTGCGCTTGGTGTGATAACAAGTCAGAATGATTTTATTTATTAGAGATAGCTCAAATACTAACAGATAGTGATCTAAAATCAAATCACTTGGTGGAAAAACATCAGGGTTATCTATATTGATACCAAACGTTAATATTAGATCTAAAGTATGATTACAGTGGTGGGTTGGTCCCATCACATTCTGAGTGATACCCATGGATTCTAAGATGGACTCAAAAGCAGTTTTAAGTGGATCCTGCCAATTGTCAAAATAAATATAATTAAAGCCTTATCTGTTGACAGTACTAAGCAGGAAAGAAAGTTAGCAAATTCCTGAAGAAATTCTGAATAAGGACTTGGAGGGCGGTAAATAGTGATAAGCTGAAAAAAAAGTGTGGTTTTGGCTTCCATAACGATGGATCGCTCACATTCAGAATCAGTATTTCAAATGACTTAGCCTTGTAATTAGATTTAGTTGTAACACATAGCTCTTTGTCAAAAGTTGTGGCTACGCCTCCCCCCCGACCATTAGGACGAGGGTGAGCATGACTAAATATTCATCAAGTCCAATCCAGGTCTCAGTGAGACAGAGAGCGTATAAGCGTTTATCATTGATCATTTCATTTACAATCACTGCTTTGTTTGTAAGTGATCTAATGTTAAGTAATCCTAGCTTTAGTCTAATATTGTTATTTCTATGGGAGCTATCTGTGTTTATACTAATGAGGTTATTAAAACAGACTTTTTGAGAGTGTTTACGTTTAGGGCAGATGCGGGTAACAGACACAGTTTCAATAATGTGGGTTCTGGGTGACGGTGCATGGCTACCAGCAGACAGTTAGGTTAAGCCGGTCTGTCTGCTGCCTGACCCCTGCTCTGGATAGTCAGAGGATTGTGGGCAATGTGGTCCCGTTCGCCCACAGCAAAGATAAAAGGGGGAAAAACTGGGGTTCTGCCACGGTACATAACGGTACATAACAGTAACCCTCCCATCCCCCTCCCCCTCCCCCTCCCCCTGTACACTGACTGGGCAGTCTCAGAGACAGGTGTCCTCTGGATGACCTCTGGAGGGGAGGTACTCTGGGACATCTTCGGGGCTGGCACAGGAAAGGACATCCTCAGAGCCAGCGCTGGAACAGACATCCTCAGAACAGGTGTCCTCGAAGCAGTACTCGGAGTGGATGTCCTAGGAACAGACACTGGAACGGACGTTCTAGAAACAGACACTGCTGCCTGTAACAGATCACACACATGCAGGTGATGTTCTTTATTACAGAAGACAAGCAAACACACATGATTGTCCAGAAGATCCAGAATCCTGCAGTCTGCTTGTTATCAGAAAAGTCAGAAGAAATGTCAGTGTGTTTATGATGCACTTCTATAAAAGAAAAATCACACAGTTATCAGTATAATGCATAGAAAGCCTTTATTATGGGATCATGAAGCAGTGTTCATTTTTTAAACAAAAAATATCACAAAAAATAGTTGGTGATGACCAGTTTTTCAAGTAATTTCTCCTGCATGGCCTCGGCACGCTGTAACTTACAGCCTCTGAGGTTGCTGTTTCAGTAACTTGGATGTAACAGATATCACAACAATTAAATAATTAACCTACAGTAGTGCTTGAAAGCTGGTGAACCCGTCAGAATTTTTTTATATTTCTGCATAAAAATGACCTAAAACATCATCAGATTTTCACATAAGTCCTAAAAATAGATAAAGAGAACCCAGTTAAACAAATGAGACAAAAATATTATACTTGGTCATTTATTTATTGAGGAAAATGATCCAATATTACATAGTCAAGTCAAGTCAGATTTATTTATATAGCGCTTTTTACAATGGAGCATTGTCTCAAAGCAACTTTACAAGTTTAGATTATCTCCTAATAACTACGTCCAATCCCAAATTGAGCAAGCCTAGGGCGAAAGTGGCAAGGAAAAACTCCCTAGTACATATTAGACATATTAGTGAGTGGCAAAAGTATGTGAAGTATGTGAGTATGTGTATGTGAACATCGGAACGGTTGGCTGAGGAATATACGTTATTTAAATGTATGGATTTCTATATATGGAACTCTAAATGTTAGAAAGCAAAAGCGCAACGTTTTTTTGTTTTGTTTTGTTTTGTTTTAGGAAGCAAGGAGCAAACAGAGACCTTCATTAATCTGCGGGGTGGAAATGAATGCCAGCGGCTGGTTTTAAGCGTCTCCACCTCCAATAATTGAAAATCCATAAACAGCATAAAAACTAAACAAAAAACTTCTGGCTCCATTTTTATAAAGCTTATAACTATTTTGTGATATGGTGCAGGCAGGAATAGCGCTGAAGAGTGAGGATGGGAACAGTGGTTCTGTGACACCAACAGGAAATCTAAGGCATAGTAGACTGTCTCAGTTCGGTTCGTCCTTCACCACAGTCTATGCAGCCTTCTAAGGACACACCTTCATAGACCACGTAGAACGCATCCTTTGAAGAATGCAGCCCCTGAAATGGAATTCAACCTAGGATAGACGAACGTTTGTTCAAGCACGATGGAGGGGTAGAAAGGTTACCACGAGATGCCTTCGGGACCTTTTAGAATTCTCCTGAATCTTTTCTAGTTGGTCTTTTGGTTACTTTTCTTGCCGCTGATTAAGACTCTTCTCTTCTCTTCTTCCCAACCCTTTTTTCTCTCCTTCATTAAACTTCTAGGCCTAACAACTTGTTTTGTATACACCCTGACATAAGCGTTCAGGGGCGGGAACCAAGGGCATTGCCCTGGATCAGCCAATGAGAAGTTGACTCGATATCTCAAGTTCCGCCTTACGTTGGGGGCGTATCAATTGGTCTTCACCACAAAATTGATACGCACAGATACAGAGGCTATAACTTTGGATTAATATGTTGGGTTTCTAAGATGTTTGTGTGTTTTACATTAGAATCAAACCCCTCAAAGTTACATGTTTAGTTAAGGGAAGTTCAGTTACTAGGTTCCGATTTTCAAGAGCACCTTGGATCTACAAACTATACTACAAATAAGGCATTCTAAACTACAGCACATACATTCGCTATTTCTTAGACAAACAACAATAACATTAATACCAGATGTAGCATGCAGTACACTCTTGAAACAATTTGAGTCTCCAGTCATCTATAGATGTGAATAGTTATTAATCACTAACCAATCGATGCAAGAGGTTTGGTAGGGATTATACACAAATACCTTCCTAATACTACAACAGAAATTTGGACCATGTTGAGTATGAAATGGTCATTACACTAAAGACATTAAACCAATAGACAGGAAGGCTAAAGGATCTGTCAGGAATAAATATAAATGAATATATTCTCCTTGGTCAAATTACTGGACATAGTGTGTGTGTGTGTGTGTGTGTGTGTGTGTGTGTGTGTGTGTGTGTGTGTGTGTGTGTGTTTGGATTGCTTACAAAGCAGTACTCATCCACTTTCTCGCTGAATGGTCCACACAGACGTAATATAGTCATATAAAAGTTTACACTGATATTATGAATACGTCTTACAAAGGCTGAGGTCCTCGGCTCGTACTTCATCCAGAGGTGATATTCCTGGCCTCAGCCTGAAAATGTGGGGAGGCTGTGAAGGTTGGAATGGTCCTTTGAAGACGAAAATAACCTTTTCTTATCATGAAGAAGTAAGGCCATGTGGCTTGTGGAAAGTATAGAGAAATATTGTAATGTCAGGGGGACAATAGCATACAAGGGGTTCTCTTCTTGTGTCCTTTTCACATTCCAGTGTCAGTAATATGGACTTGATATTAAGAGAGGGTGAAGAGAGCTCAATTCCAGAGTTCAGAATCCATCCATGGAAGCTACATGCTAAAATTTAGCTTTTGTTTATTAACGATTACTCTATTTATATTGATAACTTGGTTTAATTCATACATATAACATCTAAGCCACCCAAGGAGGTTGGGTCCCTCTTTGAGTCTTGTTCCTCCAAAAGTTTCTTGCTTATAATGTTCAGGGAGGTTTTCCCCTGTCATCCTAGGCTTTGCTCAGTTTAAACTTTTGGACCTGGAAAATTGAGGATAATAGAAAATTGTAAAGCTGTTTTGAGACAATGCTCCATCATAAAAAGCTCTCCTCCTCCTCTTTCCTGGCGCCTGTCCCACCGAATGCGGGGTCCGCCCACTATCACGACCAAGAATACTCCAGCCGACGCGTGGCTCCGTCTGTCGCCAGAGTCCACACTAACCAGGCCAAGTAAGCGTAACCAATCAACCTAACCTGCATGACTTTGGACTGTGGGAGGAAACCGGAGTGCCCGGCGTAAACCCACGCGGACACGGGGAGAACAGGCAGACTCCACACAGAAAGGACCCAGGCCGCTCCACCCTGGGATTGAACCCAGGACCTTCTTGCTCTATAGAAATATATCTGACTCCTGCAGGGAACTGAGTTTGAATCCCAGCAGTACATTCAAGATGGGTTAGACATCCAAGGCAAATGAGTTTGACTTGAACACTGATGAGATGCTGTGGTAGTACATTAGACAGTAAGTGAATGCTTGAAAGCTGAATTAAAGCAATTCTACAATGAAGTGAGCGACTGGTCTCCAGTTACTGGAAGCTTTTGGTTGCATTTGTTACAGCTTATGGCAAGTTTAAGAGTGAATAGATTTTCCTCGTGAGTCATACACAGTAGACATTATATAAATCATTATCTAAAATGTTTTTTGTGACATCTTTATTTTGACAAAGAACTGACATACTGAACTTTAATCAACAAGTTGTGGTCAGCTGTCAGTTAAATACACTCAGGAAAGGGCTGGCCTCAGTTTGTACCCAGTGGTGACCTGTTTCCTGTGCAGAGTGCATGGTTAGAGATACTCTCAGCCAATGGAAAGAATAGGTAGCTCATCGCTGTGGTTTCACTGGTCACGCAAAGCAGACGTTCCTCTGCATCATAGCAACTTTAGTTTTGCTGTGTGCTTCTTTTTCAGGAGTTTTAATCTAATGCTGAATAAGAATGTTTCATGATCAGTATTTGTTAAAAAACTTTTAACACTTACAGTCCCTTCAGCATTTATGTATGGCTTCAAACATCTGTTTAGTTATAACTCAACCTGTGCCTCTGTTGTGAGAAATGACCCCTGCCCTCATTTAGAGCTAGGCGTTGGTTATTTCCTGTTCAGAGCATGTGGCTTCTAAAACCACCAGAAGAAGAGCTGTGTGTTTTTATGGCTTGATCACACACATAGGGTCCTCATCACCATGGCAACACAGCTGGCTATAAATGTGGGCAGGGGTTGTTTCTCAGAACAAAGGTGCATGTTGATTTATAATTAAACACAGGTGTGGGAAGCCATACATAAAATGTCTAAGTGACTGTTAAAAGTTAACTTTTTTGACAAATACCAGTCATGAACTATTCTTATTGAAAGTGTGATTAAATCTCCTTATCAGACAGAAAACTGATCTGATGATGTTATGATGAAGTGGAACGTCTGCTGAGACTGTGGTGGCTAAGTGGTTAAAGCACTGGACCAGATAGTCGAGGGTTCAAATTACTCTCTGCCAAGCTGTCACTGTTGGGTTCTTGAGCAGTTATAAGTAAGGTAAGGGCGTCTACTCAATCATAAAGAAAGGAACTAATTCAGAATATAATTATAAAGTTATATAGTCATGGGGTACACAGTCTTAAATGAATTAGTTCCTAATAAAAATCACTTTTTGCAGTTTTACAGGTGTTTGGTCTCTATACTAATACCTCACCTGGTTCCAATAATATTAGACAAAATAAAATCTTGTGTAATATTCAGCCGTTCAAGTAGTTCCTTGTGTTTCCCTAAAAAAATCTTAATATTAATTATCCTGAGCCATGAACTCCTAAAAATATTCATTACTCGTATTATTTTAATCAGTACTAATTTTTTATGAGGAATTGATGTTAGTGATGGCAGCTGCTTATGACAGAATGTTTGAGATTGTGGTTAATATTTTCATCACCTCAGTCGCTGCCTCTCTGGACTGCAGACCCCGGAGGATCTCTGAGAGAAATGGACAAGCTCCTGTATCTGTTTGCTCTACAGCTGCTCTTTGGTGAGTTTATATAATGGTATGATTCAGACACTATTGTAAAGCTCTGCATTGCTGCACAAAAACTGTGAAAAGGAAACTTAATAAATTTAAATGCTTTAACATACAAAAAAAAAAAACTATTGACAAAGAATGTAGACATTTTAAAGTGTTACTTCCCTGTTATTTACTATATACAGGTATAATTATATTATGTAGACATCTGTAGGCTCTGGTGTGTGGAATATCACTGCAGTGCTATGGCTCTGAAACCAGGGGTGATTCTCTTATCAGATTCTATGGGTACTGGGCACCCAGTGAGAGCTTCATTCCTACATTTGTGTAAGATGAACATCTGACTCTTTAGTTAGGGGAAACACTGAGACTGAAAAGACACTAATAAACCTGGGAAAACTTCCATTAATGCTGAGCCTGTGCGCCACAAAGCCATCACTAGGATGATACCATTTGCAAGGCAAGGGAGGGACTGCTGTACTTTCTATTTTAAAATAATATGTTTAAACCATAGACTTTCTATGATTTTAACAAATTTCCAGCTCATTAGAGCAAACCTTCCAGGGAGGAAATTATGGGAGCATGCTCCGGTGATGTTAATGAATGAGATGTGTGTAACATATGTAAACCTTTAATACAGCAGTTGAACGTTTTGTAAAAAATAAATAAATACATAAAAATAAAAAGAATAACTAAAGAATAAAATAACATTTAAAAGTATGCAAGTTATGGAAAAGACATTTATGTGAAAACCAATATATTTTTTTTTCTTTTTTGCTAAAACAAATTGTGGTTGTATTCTAAAAAAGAGAATATGAAACAATTATATATGGTCATTACACCATTTCTAAACACACCATATCTTAAGGTGGCCTAAGAGTTTTGGTAGTACTGTATCTTTTCCACAACACTAGAGTTTCAGGGCCTCTGTAAAGCCTCAAATGGATTCTATTACATTTTATTGATACACAGTACTGTGCAAAAGTCTTAGGTCACTATTAGATTAGCTATACCATTGTTTTAGCAATAATATAATAACCATGTGTAATTATTTCTCAGTCTCTTTATACAGAAGTACAGGAAAATATACAGGGGTTAGACAATGAAACTGAAACACCTGTCATTTTAGACCACAATAATTTATAAGTATGTTGTAGGGCCTCCTTTTGCAGCCAATACAGCGTCAATTCGTCTTGAAAATGACATATACAAGTCCTGCACAGTGGTCAGAGGGATTTTAAGCCAATCTTCTTGCAGGATAGTGGCCAGGTCACTACGTGATGCTGGTGGAGGAAAACGTTTCCTGACTCGCTTCTCCGAAACACCCCAAAGTGGCTCAATAATATTTACTATTTACTAATAAACTGGTGACTGTGCAGGCCATGGGAGATGTTCAACTTCACTTTCATGTTCATCAAACCATCTGAACTCTGGTATGTCACCCATAATGTTGTGTGCATTGCAATATTTTGAGCAAAACTGTGCTCTTACCCTGCTAATTGAACCTTCACACTCTGCTCTTACTGTTGCAATGTGCAATTAATGAAGATTGGCCACCAGACTGGTCCAATTTAGCCATGAAACCTCCCACACTAAAATGACAGGTGTTTCAGTTTCATTGTCTAACCCCTGTATATAGTATTAAAAAATTAAAAGAACATTAAAGAAACAACTTCTACAAGCTACAGTGGTTGGTAAGTATTTAGTGTGAGCTGCCCTTACCCTTGAGTAGTAGCAGCATCTGGCAGCTTCATCAGGATGCCAAGTTGACTCTTCTACAATATGAAGAAGTTTGATCAGAAATTATATTTTTGGAAGGATAGCAGCCACTAAACCACTTTTATGGAAACAGGGTGAAAAGCCTAAGATATCCTAAAGCTCATGACTTTGAAAAGTGGAAAAGAGGATTATGGAGTGAAATAGATTCTTGGGGGGTCAAATCGTAGACAAACTGTAGGTTACTGACAGTAAGGACACAATGGCATATGAATCTAAATTGAGGAATAAGGGGATTATTTATTTTATTATTATTATATAAATAACATTAAGGAATGTAAATATTAATGGTACATAGGAAACATGGATATGCCAGGTTAAGTTATACTGACAGCCGTTTCTTCCTGACTGTGTTTGGAGAAAGTTTAAGATGCAAAAGTCTAACAATATAAATCTAAGTATTGTGATATTATTATTACAGGTGGATGAACCGGGTGATTTGGAGATTGATGATTGATCTGCTCTCTTACTGTGATTTTCTTTCAGGTTCCTTCACACTCTGTATCCTTCAGAAGATTAATCCAGCTGGTCTCAGATCTGTACATCCTGGAGAAACCATCAGTCTGAACTGTAACATCACTGCTGATGATGAAGAGATATTTTGGTTTCTGCAGAGAGCTGACGAGATGAAAGCACTGGTTTATGGTAGCAGAAGTAAAGCAGATACAAACATTAACCTCAGTTATTATGTGAACATGAGTCATTTTACTGTAACCCAGACCAGCAGCTCATTCAGTCTGGTGATTATTGGAGTTACAGAGACAGATCTGGGACTTTATTACTGCGGGGCTCAAAAGATCCTGGAAACTATTCAGTTCAGGAAAACCATCAGACTGAACTTTACAGGTTAGTCTCAATTTTATAAACTTTACTTTTTTACTACTTTTTTGTTCATGCTTGAGTATTTATTGAACAACTAAACCTCAAATTACTTGAATTACTTCTCATTATAAATTTTAAAAATGAATAGATGAACTGTATAATGTACTCGCTATTAGAGATAGATATCTAGCTCAGACTTCATCTGTGTGGAGTTTGTATGTTCTCCTTGTGTCTGTGTGGAAATTAATAAAGTAAAGAAAGTAATACACAGGTCAATGCAAACAGGTAAATGTTTCCTCCCCCATTCTTCACAGTAGGTATGGTGTTCTTGGGATGCAACTCAGCATTGTTCTTCCTAAAAACACTCCGAGTTGAGTTTTTACCAAAAAGTTCTAGTTTGGTTTCATCTGACCACATGATATTCTCCCAGTCCTCTTCTGGATCATCTATATGCTCTCTGGCAAACTTCAGACGGGCGTGGACATGTACTGGCTTAAGCAGGGGGACACGCCTGGCCTGCAGGATCTGAGTCCCTCTCGGCGTAGTGTGTTTACTGATGGTATAGCCTTATTACTTTGGTCCCAGCTCTCTGCAGGTCATTCATCAGGTCCCCTCCGTGTAGTTCTGGGATTATTCCTCACCGTTTCTCATGATCATTTTTGACCCCACGGGATGAGATCTTGCGTGGAGCCCCAGATCGAGGGAGATTATCATGGTCTTGTATGTCTTCCATTTTCCTACAATTGCTCCCACAGTTGATTTATTCACACCAACCTGCTTGCCTATTGTAGATTCACTCTTCCCAGCCTGGTGCAGGTCTACAATTTTCTTCCTGGTGTCCCTTCGGCAGCTCTTTGGTCTTGGGCCATGGTTGAGTTTGGAGTCTGACTGTTTGAGGCTGTGGACAGTTGTCTTTTATACAAATAACGAGGTCAAACAGGTGCCATTAATACAGGTAACGAGTGGAGGACAGAAGAGCTTCTTAAAGAAGTTGTTACAGGTCTGTGAGAGCCCGAAATCTTGCTTGTTTGTGGGTGACCAAATACTTATTTTTTTACAATTATATTATTCAAAAATTCGACAATTTGACTTTCTGGATATTTTTTCTCATTTTCTCTCTCATAGATGAAGTGTATAATGATGAAAAGTACAGATCTCTCATCTTTCTAATTGGGAGAACTTGCACAATTAGTGGCTGACTAAATACTTTTTTGCCCCACTGTATGTAAGACTGTGTGTGCTTTTTTACATAGATCATTATGAGGACCAAATGTCCCCACAAGGATAAAAAGATAATTTCTTTGCCTTGTGGGGATATTTTGCTGTTAGTAATAAAGAAAATAGCTTTTTAAATAAAATGTATATCTATCTATAACAATAAGTCCCCACAATAGAAAGACAAACTGTGTGTGTGTGTGTGTGTGTGTGTGTGTGTGTGTGTGTGTGTGTCCATGGTTAGATGAAAAGACTTCCTTCTGGCACACCTTCCAAACAGTTTGCTAGCATTTACCGTGGTGCTTGAAAGTTGGTCAAACCGTTAGAATTTTCTATTTTTCTGCATAAATGAGTTAAAACATCAGGGGTCGTATTCATAAAGATTATAATCCTCCTCTTAGAGAGCTCGTAACTTATCTTAAAAACTAGTTTAAGCTTAAGAGAGATTCAGAAGCAATCTGAGAGCAACTCTGAGCAAAGAGAAGATAAAAACTTATCTCAGTGAGGAGGCGAAGTTTGACCCGATTGCTAGGTATGATGCATTCTTTTCAAAACTGTGACTGGTTGTCACCCTTGTCACTCAATCTCTCTGTCTCACACGCACACACACGCGCACACACACGCACACACACGCACACACGCACACACACACACACACACACACACACACACACACACACAAATATTGTATAGCCTAATAAAAGCCATTGAAATAACAGGCATGGGCTATTTCTGCGCATTTTAAACATGTTTATTTGCTTTATTTTATTGACAGTGTATTAATCATGCTGGCAAATTTTTGTAATGTACTTAATCAATTGGATAGACTATAGAATTGGAGAAAATGTTTAAATATGATTGCTGCCATTTCTGATCTATGTAACTGGTGGAGTTGGTTCATATGTAGCGTTTATTTCAGATGTAACACTGGGTTCCACTGGGTAGCAGATGTGAGTGATTCTCTAAGGTCAACCACAAACATTATACCTGTATGATCAAATCAGCAGCGTTTTATTATCTCACTGTTATTCAGTGTAGTGGACAACATTTACTCTGCCTTGTCATCTTTCTGCCATTTTTTGCCGTCTGCTTAAAATAGCTTCCAAGACTACTAAAATTCCACCTCCCTACCCCTAACAGTTTTTCACCTTAGGAAATCTTTTAGGGGTTAAGATGCTTTATGAATAACTTTTATTTTTACTAGGACCTACTCCTAACTTTGAGAGGGAAACACTCACATGTCTAAGATTTTTCTTAGAATTTCATCACGGGGGCTACTCTTAGCACTAAGAATATTTATGAATACAGACCCCTGATTTTCAAACATGTCCTAAATGTAGATAAAGACAACAGTGAAGTTAAACGGTCAAGTAACACTGCTTTATCCTTGATAGAGTTTAAAAACACTTGGAGAAACCAAAATTGCAGATCACATTTTATTTGCTGATTTGCCTTCAGCTTTTAACAAGATGCAACAGCACGTTTTAATTGGAGTTTCTATTTATTGTAACTTGCCTGATCAGTTTTTATTGTTGATCTTAAACTTTTTAACTGGTAGGAAACAACAGGATTTAGTTAATGGAGTCATGTCGGATGCCTTGGTTTCAAACACGAGCTCCCCCAGGGTTGTGTACTTTCATTTCATGTACTATTTTTTTATTGTGTACACAGGCAGCTGCAGGTCTTATAAAGAAAGCAGTTAGCTGGTTAAATTTTCTGATAACACAGCACTTTCTTCTCTTCTACATGGTTCAGAGTCGGACCATGGTAGCACCCTATCTGCCTTTGTTAACTGGTGCATGTGCCTGAAATTTCCTTGATCTTAATGCATCAAAAATAAAGCATCTTGTCATTGATTTAAGAAAAGTTGTGAAAAATTTAAACCAAGCCCTATTCATGGTAAGGATGTTGAGATTTTTGACACATCTAAATATTTAGGAACTGTGTTCGGGTTAAAGTTTTATGTGAACAATGAATGCAATTTGCAATGAATGAAAAATTTATTTCCTCATGTATTATGTATTTATGTATGTTTTATTATTGTTTACAGTGGTGTTTGAAAGTTTGTGAACCCGTCAGAATTTTCTGTATTTCTGCATAAATATGACCTAAAACATCATCAGAGTTTCACTTAAGTCCAAAAAGTAGATAAATAGAACTCAGTTACACAAATGAGACAATATCATACTTGGTCGTTTATTTATTGAGGAAGATGATTCAATATTACATATTAGTGAGTGGCAAAAGTATGTGAACCTCTAGGATTAGCAGTTAATTTGAATGTGAAATTAGAGTCAGGTGTTTTCAACCAATGGGATGCCAATCAGGTGTGAGTGGGTACCCTGTTTTATTTACAGAACAGGGATCTATCAAAGTCTGTTCTTCACAACACACGTTTGTGGAAGTGTATCATGGCACGAACAAAGGAGATTTCTAAGGAGCTCATAAAAAGAGTTGTTGATGCTCATCAGGCTGGAAAAGGTTACAAAACCATCTCTAAAGAGTTTGGACTCCACCAAGCCACAGTCAGACAGATTGTGTACAAATGGAGGAAATTCAAGACCATTGTTACCCTCCCCAGGAGTGGTCGACCAACAAAGATCACTCCAAGAGCAAGGCGTGTAATAGCTGGTGAGGTCACCAAGGAACCCAGGGTAACTTCTAAGGAACTGAGGCCTCTCTCACATTGGCTAATTTTAATGTTCATGAGTCCACCATCAGAAGAACCCTGAACAACAATGGTGAGCATGGCAGGGTTGTAAGGAGAAAGCCACTGCTATCCAAAAAGAACATTGCTGCTCGTCTGCAGTTTGCTAAAGATCACGTGGACTTTTTGGTTTAAAAGAAAAGAGTTATGTTTGGAGAAACACTGCATTCCAGCATAAGAACCTTATCCCATCTGTGAAACATGGTGGTGGTAGTATCAATGGTTTGGGCCTGTTTTGCTGCATCTGGGCCGGACGGCTTGCCATCATTGATGGAACAATGAATTCTGAATGATATCAGAGAATTCTAAAGGAAAATGTCAGGACATCTGTCCATACACTGAATCTCAAGAGAAGGTGGGTCTTCTGCTAAGAACATGAAAATGGTCCAGGTAAAGCAAGGGTTGTGTACTGAAGGTGCCCCCTGTGCCTGGATGGTGAATAACTGTAGGAGCTGCTAGTGCTTGTTGGTGGATCAAATGATCCTCTCTATGGGTTTATCTGGGCCGTCCAGAGTATGTGTTTGTGCATGTGTGTGTGCATGTGAGTGTGCGTGTGTGTGCGTGTGCGTGTGTGTGTGTGTGTGCCGTTTTGAAAATACTGCTCCCCACACCTCCTAACAGCTAGGTCAGGATAGCCCAGATGGAGGCAATTCATCAAACATTTACAGCATTTAGCAAAAAACACACCCTGCTTAACTCAGTCCAGTGATGATCCCCCTCTCAAAGTCTGTCAACTGCATAAAATGCCTTTGAGTGCATCGTAGATGCAATGAGTCAATGAGTGTATTTATTTGGGAATATAGAACATTTTAAAACAAACTTCCAAACATCACTGTAGGAAGTGTTTAAATGTACTGTAGATTTGGAGACTGTGATCCCAAAATGCTCCCCTCTTCCGCTCTCCATACACTTGGTTCCTTCTCCTGCTGCTTTATTACAGCTCCAGTTTTATAAATGTATTTATTTTTGTAACACATTAAAACATTTTCAGACCTGTAGCTCTTTTTCAAATAATTGTCTGATTTATGAAGATAAAGATGTTTGTCTCATTTTGTTGTGTACTCTCAATTTTTTCATTGTTGACAAACAGTGAAAGTTTAACACATATATGCTCATCTGTGTTTTTGTATTTCAGAAAAAATCAGACAAAATGTCTCTGGTGAGAATTTTGATACTGGACATTCTCCTTCTCCTGAGTGTAGCTGCATTACAATTATAATCCTATACTGTGTGTGTTTGTTCTCCATCCTAATTATCATCAACCTATGTGTGTACTGCTTTAGAGAGTGAGGTGAGAACTTATGATAGTCATCTGCTCTATTATGTTTAAATTTAAAGTAAAAAGGTAAATTTGTGTATGTATTGTGTTATTGTAATTTTGGAAATTACTTTCTATTTCAGAGAAGTCTGTATCATCATGTAGCTGCTGCAGTAACACCACAGATTCCACTAAAAAGGTATGAAAACCACTCTCACAATAATGTAACAATGAGCGACAGATACAATTAGTCTAATAGACTAAGACACACAGTGTCAAGGGTCCGAGTCTCAGTAGTGTCTTTTGGAAAGGTTTGCTGTCACATGCAGACATGAATGGCTGTGTCTGAGAGAGGGGACTGCTTTAGCTGCAAACCCTACCCAGTCCAGCGAAGGTCTGGCATCCTACTCAGGATGTGTTCCAGGGTGATAACACAATGCTTCACTGTTTGAGACATGAGAACAAATGATGTTATGTTAACATGAAGCACACCATTGTTCGTTCTGATGTGTGACACAGCGGCTTTCCCATTTGAAAAACTGAATTTAATGCAAGATGATCATGTTGGTGACAAATCAGAGGAGCTGACTGATTTGATTTGAGATATATGGAAGGTGGGGTGGATTTTCATATGACGGGGGAGTTTTAAACAGACAGAGGTGGGACTGACTATACTTTTGATGGGGAAGGGACTAATGAACCAGGTAGCTTCCTGGACAGAGGGATGTTTTGGGATGATGACCACACTTTTTGACAAGGAGTAAATTAGGGGTTTGGTCTGTGGAGATCCTCTTTGCATTGGCCTCCTGCCTGGGAATGCAGTAGGACCCTCTTCCAGGTGGTCTTGTAGCGGTAGAGATGGTGTTGGGCAGATGGAACAGCAATCTCCTCTTCTTGCTCTGGAAATAGAAGGGGCGGGTATCCAAGAGACACCTCGCAGGAGGATAAACCAGTAGCTGACCTGGTCAGAGTGTTATGAACTTACCCTTCCCAGGACAGGCAGGAGCTCCACTGCTTGGGGTCTTTCCCTGCAATGCAATGCAGAGTTGTTTAAAGATCTTTATTTGCTCGTTCGGCCTGCCCATTGGACTGTGGGTGGAAGCCAGATTTCAGGATGACATTTGTGCCCAGGGCTGTACAGAAAGCCAGACCAACTTGGAAGGTTCACTGTGGGCCTTGACCGGACACGATATCTAGTGGAGTGCTGTGGACCTTGAGTACTTGGTCGAATAGGAGTTCTGTTGTCTCATTGGCCATTTCTCTAAGGCAGTTTTGCAAGGGTGAGGATTCTAATTGCCTTAGAGAATCTGCCGACCACCGTGAGGATGACAGACTCGCCATTGGACTCAGGGAGAACAGTAACAAAGTCCAAGGAAATGTCGGAACAGGGTCGACCGTGGATATGAAGGGGTTGTAGGATAATAATGTTGTCATAAGTAGGGGTGTCCTCTGAGAAAAACTGGCAGGAGAGAGCATCTGGATATTTTTGGACCCAGGACAGTAGGTGGGCATAAACTTGAATCTGGCAAAGAACAATGCCCACCGGGCCTGTTGGGAGATCAGCCTCTTTGCCATCTGTATGTAGATTATGTTTTTATGCTCTATCTAGGCAACGAAGGTTGAATCTGGCAAAGAACACTGCCACCGGGCCTGTCAGGAGTTCAGCCTTTTCGACATCTGTATGTAGGATATGCTTTTATGATCTGTCCAGACTACAAAGGGCTGTTCATCCCTCTCCAGCAAGTGTCTCCATTGCCAATGCAAGCTAGACTGCCAGGAGTTCGTGGTTCCCCACATCATAATTAGCTTCAGTCGAAGACAGCAGTTTCAAGAAGTAGACACAGGGGTGCAGTTTGTTACCTGGGGTTTGGATTGGAAGAATGCACTGCCTACTCTGACATCAGAAGCATCCACTTCTAGAATTAATTATTTCTTGGGATCAGGTTGTATGAGTACAGGTGCAGAGGTGAACAACTCCTGATTGCTGAAATGCTTTGGATGCTTCTGGGGTCCATCAGAACGGCAGGCTGGGGGGCATGAACTGGGTTACAGGAGCCGCCATCTTACTGTAGTCATGGATGAGGCATCGATAGAAATTGGCAAACCCCAGGAAGTGTTGTAGTTACATAAGGCACAAGAGAGTAGGCTACTCTGCTACTGCTTGAATCTTCGAGGGATCTGCCTTGATTTGCCCCTATAGGAGAATAAACCCGAGAAAGGTGACTGACTTGGCATGGAACTCACACCTCTCCGCCTTGAAGAACAGCTGGTTCTGGAGGAGTTGGGCAAGTACCCGACGGATGTGGGCAACGTGTTCCTCCTTGGTCCTGGAAAAGATAAGGATATCATTTAAATAAACAAACACAAAATGGTTCAAAAAGTCTTGGAGGAAGTCATTAACCAAGGCTTGGAACATGGCCGGGGCATTGGTAAGACTGAACTGCATCACCAGAAGGAAGGGAGGGAGTGACTTGGCCAGGTCATTGTTAAATGCCTCGTGGAGGTCATGGTATTTGGATGGTATCAATGTTCGGTCCGCAGGGGATGGTCTGATGGCAGAGAAGTGTATGGACCCAGGGCAGAGGGTGGAATGGCCGAGCTGAGTCAATCTATGGGTTGTGTCAGGCCAGCCATGGCTAACGCAGAACCAAGGGAGTCTTGGGGGTTCTGATGACCAAGAAGGCAAGTATCTCCTGATGATTCCCGACCAGGACTAGCTGGAGGTCTAGCTGGTGGAGTCTGGTGCATTACTTGAGCAAGGAGATGTCAAGGGAATGGGCATGGAGAGGCTCAACCAAATTTTCCTGGGGACTTTCCAGCCTGGAGGTGAGATCTTCGTCCTTAAGATTGTCTTCTTCCCCCAGGTCCACCAGGGCCAAGATTTCCATGGGTCCACCAGATAGGTTCACAGTAGATGGGAGAAGGAGAGTTGGTCTAGGATTCAGTGGGGAATCAGTGGTGGAAGTGCTCGCCAGTATCCCCACCTCTACTGACGATCCTGATTTTTTATTCAAACCGGACAGGAGAAGTGAACATGCCCGGGCTGTCCACAGTACAGGCAGTTGCCTGCCAGGAGTTGCCTAGTCCATTCCTCAGGGGTGAGTTGGGCCTGGCCCAGCTGCATGGGTTTGGGCACATCCGGAAGTGCAGGACTCGGGGCTACCCATAGAGTGTTCCTGGCTTGCCTGGACAGAGCAACCAGTCCTCTGCGAGTGTCTTTCACAGAGTTGTACATCCAGGCGGATAGCCAGATCCACCATGGCCCACTTATCTGAAGGTTCATCCCACATCAAGGCCTTCCATGTAAGAGCCCAATGATGTACATGATCTTACTGGAACTGGTGGAGAAAGAGATTGACCTCCCTATGAAATGGATGGGTGGTAGGAAGAGCCATGGCAGGTGACTGGAGAGCAGGCAACTGAGGGAAGGTAAGGCAATTAGTGGGAAGAAACTAAAAGATGTGAGTCTCAGGTATGTAAGGGTTCAATCTGGCGTTTGGGAACCAGATGCAGAGGAGCTGAGGATTGACTTGCAGTTGATATCCAGGAAGTGGCAGGAAGACTGGAGTCCAAGAACTAAGAGAACAGGAACATAATGTACATAACTAGATAAACTAGCAACATAAATGGGCATGGGAGCCGAACAAAAATCTCTAGAAGAGAGTATATGCAATAAAGCAGCAAAGATACCAGCCGACAAAAGCACATAATCTGGTGAATGGTGGATGAGAAGCCAGCATATTTATCTTCTGAATCAATGAATGGAGAATGAAAGACAGGTGAAAATGGTGACTGGGAGCAGCAGGTGATTGGGCAGGAGAGAGAGAAGGGGTTGTGCACTCAGCCAATTGATCCCTGGAACTCACACACACATAGAACAAAACAAAATCAAACAGCGAAACTAAGGGAGTGTATAAAAATAGCAACCACAGGAAAAAGTGAAAAAGAGAATGCTAGTAAAGATCCTGATGGGAAAAGGAACGGAAAATATGATGAATCCTGACACCTGTTCCCTATTCTGGTGTCCCACCCCTAAAATCTAAGAATATGATAAATATTCAACATTAAATTTGATTAAAAAATACTTTTACTTTTAGACACGTGTTCCTGTAAAATCATTCAGCATTATACCATAACGTGTAAAAGTCTATGCTCCTTCCCTGAAGTTCTACATTAGTGCACATTTTTGTTCACTGTATTATTCAATTAGATTTTTTTGTGGATTATCGTAGAGAGTGTCTTGTGAGAATATTAATAAGAGTTTGATTCTTCTTTCCTTATTTGGTGCACAAAGTATCAATTATGCACATTTCAGGTGTCAGAAACTGCTTGCCCATCCCAACATAAAAATAATTTAAATACAGTAAACATAACATCTGCAAAAAGCTGCTGTTTGTTTATGTGATTAAAGGGCTTTCTGCTGCTCCTGTGTCTCTCTTTAGGAAGAGGATCTTCATTATGCCAGTGTGAAACACAAGAGATCATCCAGAACAGCAGCTGAGAGAAACACTGTCTCACATCTGGATTGTGTGACCTACACAACTGTCGCCTCACAGCACAGGAAACACTGAGCAGGACAAACATAATTTTCAACATTATAGCATCACTTCTTAACATTTACATTTACATTTACAGCATTTAGCAGACACCCTTATCCAGAGCGACTTACAATTGATACTGTCTTACAATCCAAGCAATCGTGGGTTACCCAACAGTGGCAGCTTGGCTGAGGTGGGATTTGAACCCTGGACCTTCTGGTTCATAGTCCTGCACCTTAACCACTAGGCCACCACAGTCCCACTATATATAAACTCTAATTATATATAGATAATTATAGATAATAATAGATAATAGAAATATCAAACACAACGTTTAGGTTCAATTGTGTTTTATTTATATACTCATTGATTAAAAACTCACCAAAAAAACAGTTGAAACCAAGTTGTAAAATAATGATGATATATGTAATTTACTACAATTTTAGCATGATAAGTTTATTGGGGAAAACTGTACAATTTAAAGGAGACTCCGTTGGGAATGGAGGCGTACAGGTTCCGTATGGCACATTTACACACAGATGGTACAGCTGGGTCTGTTGATCCTGCTATAGGTTGCTGAAGCTGGTGTCCCAGCTGGTCTCATAAATTCTTGATTGGTGCTAAATCTGGCGACCAGGCAGGCCAAGGACCCGTACTTGAACCCGTCTGCCTTCATATCCCAAACAGAACCTGGATTCATCACTAAAGACCATACGGTTCCACTCCATAGCAGTTAAGGTTTCTCGCAACACAACTGGAAACAATGGAAACAGTAAATGGTTATCAATTTCAGAACACCTAATTGGCACCTTGGCAACAGATTTCCTTTTGCTAAGCACCTGGAATGGTTCAGGTAGAGACAGGGGTGTGTAGTGAAGGTGCCCCCTGTGTCTGGATGGTGGATAATGAAACTGTTTGAGATGTTCCTGCTTGTGTTTATAACATACTTCTGCAGCTAATTACAGTACCAAATTTTGTCTCTTTGCAAGTTTCTATTCTGCAGTGATTGTTCATTATCAGAAAAATGTTTAACAGAGTCATTTTCTCTTATCCCATTTTAATTATATTAACTGATATTGAAAAGTTGTGTGAAGACAGATAATACTGAGTTTTCTCTGTATTCTAAATGTGCAATTGTCAGCAGTCACATACACACACACACACAAACAGACCTTGTTCGTAAAACACAAATAAGATTAGAACTGACCAAAATTAGTTTTTATTTATATGTTATTGTTAAGCAGAGACTTTGACACTGTTTAGTCTTACTGGCGATGAGCAACATTGTTGACAGGGACACAATGACATTAGAAAGGACTCTTACTGGACTTAGCACTCATAAATGATTCTTCTTGAGTTTGTGTTATTCACATGTTCAAGTGATTGAATGATTATAATTTAGTTAATTGGTGTCTAATCAACATGATATGAAATAATTTGTAATTTTCTTAATGAGCAAATGGATTGATATTTTATGAGTAAGTATGTTTTGAAGTTAAAGCCATTGTTTAAGGCCTTCTCAATATCCAGAGATAGAAGGCTAGAGAGAGTTATAGTGGAGTAAGAGCACCATCTGGCTTTCAAATATGTCACTAAGTTTTCAGATTGTTATGATTCAGTCAAGTCAGATTTATTTCTGTTGCGCTTTTTACGATGGAGCATTGTCTCAACACAGATTTACAGTTTTAGATAATCTTCTTATTTATAAGACCCATCCCAAACTGAGCAAGCATAGGGTGACAGTGGCAAGGCAAAACTCCCTAAAATTATAAGGAAGAAACCTTGGGAGGACCAAGACTCAAAAAAGGACCCAACCTCCTTGGGTGGCTTAGAAAATAAATGTAGGAATTAAACTAATTTGTCTAGTCAAATAAGTCTGTAGAAATAGTTAATTTAGTAATCAATCAGAGAGTCACATGAGACTGTATG
The DNA here is from genome assembly GCA_025084515.1 of Ancistrus triradiatus. NCBI lineage: Eukaryota > Metazoa > Chordata > Actinopteri > Siluriformes > Loricariidae > Ancistrus > Ancistrus triradiatus. The sequence continues at coordinate 96,443 of JAJAGP010002364.1, read as the reverse complement.
TTTCTTTTCTCTTATTGTTCCTGTGTACATCCTTAAATAAATCAGATGGGTTTAAGAATGGACCACTCGTTGTGCTTTTCAGCTTATCTGGCCAGCAACAGGACATTTCTCCTTGTTTCAAATGCCTAACAAGTCAAGTCATATTTATGTGTACAATGCTTTTTACATGGGAGCATTGTCTCAAAGCAAATTTACAATTTTAGATTGTCTTCTAATATCTGTGGCCAATACCAAATTGAACAAGCCTAGGGCAACAGAGGCAAGGAAAAACCCTAAACATTTGAAAGAAGTGAATATATGTAAGTATGAAACTAATTTATTTAGTCAAATAAGTCTGTAGTAAAAGTTTAAAAAACAGAAAGTAAATAAAAATATTGAATAAAATAACAGATTCAGATCTCTCTTTTGATGTGCACATTAGCAATATAATTCAAATTGCTTTCTTTCCGTTACGTAATATTGCTAAACTTAGAATATCCTCTCTTTTAATGATGCAGAGAAACTGGTTCATGCGTTTATAACCTCAAGGTTGGATTACTGTAACGCCTTACTTACTGGATGCTCTAGTAAATCTATAAATAAACTTCAGTTAGTTCAGAATGCAGCCGCCTGAGTGAACTGAACTAGGAAAGTTGATCATATCACTCCTGTTCTATCATCACTGCACTGGTTACCAGTTAAATTCCGCATTGATTACAAAATACTTCTTGTAACTTATAAAGCTCTACATGGCCTGGCCCCACATTATCTGAGTGAACTCAGAGTTTTACAATCCAACTCGTCTACTTCGTTCGCAGGGTACAGGACTTCTTTTAGTTCCTAGAATTAAAAAAGTCACAGCAGGGGGAAAGGCTTTTTCATACATGGCCCCCCAACTATGGAATAAACTTCCCACTTTAGTTCAAGACTCAGACACTCTCCAAAATTTTAAGTCTAGGCTAAAGACATACTTATTTACGCAGGCTTTTGGTTAGACTTAGACTGGGATGCATGGATCAGGTCACTGGGGCCGGAGTCTGGAGTCTTGTCTCGCCTGCCTGCCTTGTCATGCTTTGCCGGTTAGCCTGGAGTGTCGGGTGGGCGGTCTGGCTGAACTGGGCTTTGGTGTTTTTGATCTTGACTCGTGCATCCTTGCCTTAGACTAAAGGCAGAGCTGGGGGTTCATAGTCAAAGAGTCTTATGGTGATCAGAGACATTGGGTTGCTGTCTTCTGCCTCCAGTGGGGTTGCTGATGTTTCATGTGATCCCTCTTGGCTGTGTTACCTACCAGTTCTCCTCTTTATAGCTATGCTGCTATAGCTAATGCTGCCGGGGTCTCATGCTACACATGGCATCCGTGATTGTTAATAGACACTGTGCTCTTAATCAATAACTAATTACAGTTTCTGTTTTCTCTCCAAGTTGTGTTCCGGAACCAATTCTAGCCCCACACATGAAGATTTTATCCGTTTCAACTCAAGTTGTTTCCGTCATCAGCTCCAGCCCCACCATACCTTGGCCACACCAAAAGGCAGTAAATCTCTCCCTCCTCCGGTTGGCTAGGAACGAAGTGCTACATGTGTAGCATGAGGCATTAGTGGTCTGTTAGACTCTGTACTCTCAATCAACAACTAACAACATTTTCTATTTTCTCTGTGAGCTTGTGTTCCTGTACCAGTTCCAGGGCCACTCAGTAAGGTGGTCATTTCAGCTCCCCTCAAGTTGTTTCCATCATCAGCTCCAGTCCCACCATACCCGGGCCACAACAGATGGCAGTAAATCTCTCCCTCCTCCGGTTGGCTGGGGATAACTTGTCACAGGATCCTGCAGTGACTCTGTGTACTGGACTAAATTTATGTAAGAGTTCACTCAGATAATGTGAGGCCAGGCCATGTAGAGCTTTATATGTTATAATAAGTATTTTGTAATCAATGTGGAATTTAACTGGTAATCAGTGTAGTGATGACAGAACAGGAGTGATATGATCAAATTTTCTAGTTCGCGGCTGCATTCTGAACTAACTGAAGTTTATTTATAGATTTAATAGAGCATCCAGCAAGTAATGTGTTACAGTAATCCAACCATGAGGTTATAAACGCATGAACAAGTTTCTCTGCATCATTAAAATAAAGGATATTTCTAAGTTTAGCGATATTACGTAATTGAAAGAAAGCAATTCTAGTGATGCTGCTAATGTGTGCATCAAAGGAGAGATCTGAATCAAATATGACCCCTAAGTTTTTTACAGATGGACTGGGCAATACTGGACAGCCATCTAGATTTAGGATAGATGTAGCCAACCTGTCTCTCACAGCCTTGGGGCCCACTAATAGAACCTCAGTTTTATCTGAGTTAAGTAAGAGAAAATTAAATGACATCCAATCTTTTATTTCCTTTACACAGTCCTCAGTTTTGTTGATTGTGAGGCCGTCATTTGCTTTGGCTTATACAGTGGCGCTTGAAAGTTTTTTTTTGAATTTTCTATATTTCTGCATAAATATGACCTAACACAACATCACATTTTCAGACCTAGAAGTAGGTAAAGAGAACCCAGCTAAACAAATGAGATAAAAATGTTATACTTAGTCATTTATTTATTGAGGAAAATGACCCAATATTACATATTAGTGAGTGGCAAAAGTATGTGACCCTTTGCTTTCAGTATCTGGTGTGACCCCCCTGTGCAGCAATAACTGCAACTAAATGTTACCTGTAACTGTTGATCAGTCCTGCACACCGGCTTGGAGGAATTTTAGCCCATTCCTCCGTGCAGAACAGCTTCAGCTCTGGGATGTTGGTGGGGTCCGTCACATTAACCAGTCACTTCAGGTCCTTCCACCACATTTTGATTGGATTAAGGTCAGGACTTGGCCATTCCAAAACAGTAACTTTATTCTTCTTTAACCATTTTTTGGTAGAATGGCTTGTGTGCTTAGGGTCGTTATTTTGCTGCATGACCCACCTTCTCTTGAGACTTGAGACTTCTTCAGTCTCAGCAGTTGGAAAACTTCCCCAATCTTATATACAGCACCTTTGCATAACGACTGGTACCAGCCCCATTGCATAACAATGGGACCAGTGATCAGTTTAATATGCAGATTGACATAGCCATTAACGGCAATGGCCAAGTGTGCCATTCACACAGGATTGGGGAAGGGCTGCAATGGCTCCGTTGTAAGATGGTGAGAGGTGTACTTTGAGGCCCCCTCCTCGGTTCAGGGATGGACGTTCCCTTTTTACAAAAATTGCTTCTTTTACTCCGCGTTCAAACCATCGTTCCTCCCTATCAAGGATCTGCACGTCTTCATCCTTGAAAGAGTGTCCACTGGCCTGTAGGTGGGTGTAAACCGCAGAGTCCTGACCTGATGAGGTAGCTCTTCTATGTTGTGCCATCCGTTTCGCCAGTGGCTGTTTGGTTTCCCCGATGTACAATTCCTGGCAATCCTCAACAGCGTACACTACATTACTCTGTTTGTGCTGCGGGACCCGATCCTTGGGGTGGACCAGTTTCTGGCGTAGCGTGTTTTGGGGTTTGAAAGCCACTGAGACGCGGTGTTTGGCAAATATGCGTCTCAATTGTTCGGATGTTCCTGCCACATATGGAGTCACCACTGGTTCACGCTTAGACTGCGGTTGTTGTTCTCCTCTCATCGATTTGCTGGAGCACTGTTTGGGGTCTTACCGGCTTTGACAAAGGCCCAGTTCAGATAACCACATTTTGCCCAGGGCCTGCTTAATGTGATATTTTAACCCAGGTGTCATCCACATATCTGAACCCATGGCTGGGTGGTGTTCCTGAATAGGATATTAGTGCCTTCTTTTCCACTTCTTCCATATACAGGTTGGCCACGATAGGTGAAACTGAGGAGCCCATGGCGCACCCATGTTTCTGCCTGTAGTACTGCTCTCTGTATGTGAAATAGGTGGATTGGAGACACAGTTCCAGAAGCAAACACACCTGGTCCGAGTTAAGGGTGGTCCTATTGCTGAGAGTGGGGTCATCCTGTAGTTTCACTCGGACTACCTCTACTGCCTCAGCAACTGGAACGCACGTGAAGAGAGATGTGACATCAAACGAGACCATTATTTCATCCGTCTCCATAATGACGTCCCTCACCTTGTCCACGAAATCCATGGTGTTCTGGATGTGATGATCCGTGCTGCATACCAACGGGTTGAGGATCGATGCCAGACACTTGGCGATGTTGTAGATCACTGAGTTGATCATACACACAATGGGCCGCAATGGCACATCCTGTTTATGTATCTTAGGTAAACCATACAGACTAGGTGTAGCCTCCCCTGGGTATAATCTGTGGTACATAGGCCGGTCAATAGCATTGTCCTGTTCTAAAAGCTTCAGACAATCTATCACCTTCTTCTTGTACCCACTACCAGGATCTTGTTTCAGGGGCTCATAAGTGTTAGTGTCTCTAAGGAGAGTCATAACTTTCTCATGATGGTCTATCTGGTTTAATAAAACAGTGCACCTGCCTTTGTCCGCTGGAAGGATGATGATGTCATTATCCTTACTGAGAGTTGTGAGTGCATTCCTTTCCTCTCTGCTGATGTTGGACGGTGGTGGCTTTGCATTGCTAAGGCAGGCTGAAACTTTCATTCACAGTTGTTCTGCTTCCTTGATAGGGAGGAATGATGGTTTGAACGCGGAGTAAAAGAAGCCATTTTTGGGGAACGTCCATCTCTGAACCGAGGAGGGGGCCTCAAAGTACACCTCTCACCATCTTACAACGGAGCCATTGCAGTCCTTCCCCAATCCTGTGTGAATGGCACACATGGCCATTGTCGTTAATGGCTATGTCAATCTGCATATTAAACTGATCACTGTTCCCATTGTTATGCAATGGTACTGGTACCAGTTGTTATGCAAAGGTACTGTATATAAGATTGGGGAAGTTTTCCAACTGCTGAGACTGAAGAAGTCACTTAGATGAGTGACGAAACATTTCTCTAACAAAATCTATGTCCAGATGAACAGATTCAACTTCTGGGATTTTCTTACCTGGATCATTGAGCATGCATCAAGACGATATAATTCAGAATTCATTGTTCCATCAATGATGGCAAGCCGTCCTGGCCCAGATGCAGCAAAACAGGCCCAAACCATAATACCATGTTTCACAGATGGGATAAGGTTCTTATGCTGGAATGCAGTGTTTATATTTCTCCAAAAATAATAATAATTTTCTTTTAAACCAAAAAGTTCTACTTTGGTCTCATCTGTCCACAAAACATTTTTGCAATAGCCTTCTGGCTTGTCAGAGTCCAAACTCTTTAGAGATGGTTTTGTTACCTTTTCCAGCCTGATAAGCATCAACAACTGTTTTTTTCTGTAGTCCTCAGAAATCTCATTTGTTTGTGCCATGATACACTTCCACAAACATGTGTTATTAAAATAAGACTTTGATAGATCCCTGTTCTTTAAATAAAACATGGTCCCCACTCACACCTGATTGTCATCCCATTGATTGGTAACACCTGACTCTAATTTCACCTTCAAACTAACTGCTAATCCTAGAGCTACACATACTTTTGCCACTCACTAATATGTTATATTGGATCATTTTCTTCAATAAATAATTGACCAAGTATAATATTTTTATCACATTTGTTTAACTGGGTTCTTTTTATCTACTTTTCAGACTTGTGTGAAAATCTGATGATGTTTTAGGTCACATTTCTGCAGAAATATAGAAAATTCCAAAGGGTTCACAAACTTTCAAGCACAACTTTATGTACAGCTGTGTATCATCTGCATAGCAGTGGAAACTAATGCCATGTTTACGAATAATTGAGCCTAGTGGCAGCATATACAGAAAGAATAAAAGCAGGCCAAGCACTGACCCCTGAGGCACTCCATACTTCACTTTTGAGAACTTAGATTATTTACATAAACAAACTCGTACCGGTCGGTCAAGTAGGATTTAAACCAAGAAAGTGCCAATCCCTTAATACCTACAGTATTTTTTAAACTATCCAGTAAGATATCCTGATCCATAGTGTCAAATGATGCACTTAAATCTAACAGAACAAGAAAAGAAACACATCCCTTATCTAAGGACATTAACAAGAAATTTAGTACCCTAATTAATGCTGTTTCAGTACTATGATGGGACCTGAAGCCAGACTGAAATGTTTCATAAATACCATTCCTTTGGAGGTAACAGCAGAGCTGGTGATAGACAGCTTTTTTTTAAGATTTTGAAGAGGAAAGTAAATAATTAGACAGCACACAAAGGTCAAGATTGGCTTTTTTTAATCAATGGTTTAAACAAACTGGAGGCTTCGTTTGGGATCATATTCAAGTGAATGAAAAATCCCAGGTCTATCTGTCTATGATCTCATAAAATATGTACAGCTCCAAGTCAGAAAAAGTTGGGATGGTTTGGAAAAAGCAAATTTAAGTTTTATTTAATTACAAACAGTATGATCCCAATACATTTCAGGAATTTTAAGGATACAACGTCTTCTGGAGGAAACACCTGCATGTAGAATGTAATAACAATTTGCTTAGAAATGTATTTTACTGTATAACAGACAGAGTAGGTAAACAAACATGTCTCCTGTAATCAGATCCATTACTGTTCTGCTTGGTATAATAATTATACTTTCTAAAGTGTCTTGTCCGTTTTCGCTGCGAAAAACAAATGAAATAAACTCCCCTCTTAATGTCAGTCATTTGGGATATCGTCGTCTAGTAATTTGGTCCTAAGATTAAGATGCACAGATGAAAGTCAAGTCACAATACATGCCCCTGCATAAAAATGAGAGGTTGGTGTACTCTAACGAGTGTGATCGGGGGTTGTTGCAGATATCCTGTCCCACCTTACAGCTCTCGCTGCAATTTTCAGCTTGGTGGCTTCAAAAATTCACAATGGGTGTCAATGGTGATGTACCGTCCATAGTACATACAGTATATGTTTTAAACACATATTAGTGATGACAAACCAAGGCTTTTTGGAGCACTGAAACTTTCCTCCTGAATGTATCAAAAAAAAGGTCACACCTACAAACTTCATGACACAATGCACAACAGTGGCATTTGGTGAATGGGATCGTGACGTCAAAATTGTGGGTTTTTATGACACGGAAGCTACGGTAGCGAGAGTAGAGTGGGGACAGGTGCAACACTTTCTGCATTTCCTTCAGATTCACAGAGACTGTTTGTATTAGAAAGACAAAGTTTTAATAGAGTAAAACCACACGTCAGCTTCCCACCCACATTACTGTAACACGTGTATATATGATAATATAGTTACAATTTACACTTGGAAAGACTTAGTCAAATGTTGGAACTGACCCCATAACATTGGACAGTTGCAACATTCATTAAAATGTAAGGAAATCATTCTTTAATATCATTTTGACTTTATTTTATTTGTGCACAGAGCGGGTCTTCACTAAATTAATTTGCCTGTATAAAGACCAAGATTACAAAAATGAAAAACATATTTTCAAGTAACAACCATGGTTTTGGTTTAATTTTTATAATCCATTAAACTACAAAATTAACAAAATCATGACACTGAAATTTAATAATCCTTATGTAAACCTTTGTGATAGATTACAGAATAAGTTTAGAATTAATTAGATTACTGAAATAGATTACTGAATAACCATAAAATAGATCACCTGCAGTTTTAGGCGACTATTGAAAAGTATTCTGCATTAATCAATAAAATTCACAATGTTATAATGAAAGTAAATGCAAGATTTTACATTAAAGTTGTCATAATTTTGCAACAAGGTGTTGCTGCTGTCCCTACACTTACAGCTACGATAAAACTTGTTATGCTAGCTGGACATAACAGCTTTGACAAGTTATGCCTGTTGGAAGCTTTGTGAAGTTAAAATGATATAACATCACAATGCATCAGAAAGCAAAACAGTTTAGAGTGGAAGACAAAAAATATTGATGAATGATTAAAAACCATTAAAAAATATCATTATCATTAAAATAATTACTTTTTCACCATGAAAAGCAGTTTTTGCAGAAGGAATAGTCATATGTGACTGTTTTCCTGCAGGAATGAGGAGGGACTAACTGAGCATGTGCAGTATGAATATCAGCACTGTAGCTCGTTCCTAACTGGTGGAATAAGCAATGTTGCAACTGCCCCTTGTTGCCTTCGTCCCCATTCTCCCCTATTATTTGTGACCATTGCGGTGGTGTTATCCTGCTTCAGAACACAGTGAAATGGTTATTGTTTTCTGCATTATCGATCGGCGTGGAATATGTATTTCAAATGGAGTGGAATTTTTCAGCTTTCCAGCTTGAAAGCCAAAAAAGGGAATGCATGTCTCTGAGATAAAGTGGCATCGCATAGCATGGGAAGCAGGTGTAAATCTAACAATCATCACCTTCAACAAAATTTTAAAATACACATTTGTGTTTTCATGGCATTTACAGACAGGTAAGTTATGATGTAACAAATTTAATTGTAATGTGATTATATGGCTAGTTGCTCAAGCAGGTGTATTTGGATTGCTGCTACGCAGCTGGTCTGTATATATAATCTAATTTATGCATGCTTCAGGAACCGATTAAAAAATAATACAAATCCATGCGTGACAAAAAATGTGAGTTTTTACAGTTTCTTATGACAGTGAATAATTTTTCCTCCTCGTTAACTTGCCTTACACTAAAACACTCCTCTCTATCGAGATTCGAAGTAACATGAGTCAAAACGTTTTTTTTTTGTGCTCCACGTAGATCAAAAGCTTTGACTATAAAGACGACTCATTAAAATCGATTGAGAAATAATTAGCTTATTGTGAATTTTAACAAGATCAAAACAGAGCTCCTCTAGTCCAGTCTTGCCTGGACTTGGACTGATATGGTCGATTCATTGACATATCGCATCAACGAGCCGAAGCCGCTAATGTGCTGTCTAGGCAAGCAGCTGACCTCCCAGCAAACAGCAGACGTCCCCAGGGCGTTCACCGACGTCCCTATTTGGGTACATTTGTAACCTTCGCTGTAGGATGTTCCTAGACCTAAAAGAACGTTCGCAACAGGTCCTATTCTAGGACTAATGGAACGTTCCAAAAACGACCCAGTACAGTCCCTCACACGTTATTTTTGTTACCTTTAGAGAACGTTTGAGAGCGTCTGGATATGGTCCCCTGATAGTTATTTAGCACCATGCATGGCAACTGGATGATTTTTAACGTTTTCACCTACATCACATTATTATCTATATTTATACACATGTAAACATATTCATTCTATCCATTTCAGTCAAGACCGACCCTTGGACACTCTGTAGGCCAGTATTTTACTGATACACAGAGTTACAGGTTGATGGTTTGCATTAGAACATTAGAACTTGCAGCTCAAACTGGAGCTACTGAAAGACTAAAAACAAAGAAATGCTGAGAACATTCAGTTAGAGTGCAGCCATTAATGAGAAGATATAAAGTTTCTTTCCAGCATTACAACTTACTGCTTTCAACTGGAACTGGGATTAAAAACAACAAAAAGATGCTGCTACCATGTGCATTACTTTAACATTGTTTACTTTTTTTTTTTTTTTTTTTTACAAGTTTTCATTTTTTTGCCCCATACAGAATGTGATAGTTATCTGGTAATAAATACTGTAGTCAGAAGAAATAAAACTTTTATTTGTTTTATTTATAAAAAAAAGTGCAGATACAGTGCATTTACAGCTTAAATAAACATTAATTTAAGTTCAGTAATTTGGTGTCTCGGTTATTATTATTAGTTTGATCAATTGCAAGAAAATAACTGTGATATCAGCATTAAATATCGGCCATCGGTCACCCTGCTCTCTAAATATCAGCATCGGTATCGCCATTAAAAACATATATCAGGTGACCACTAGTTAATACAGTGCAATTCACTGCAGTTGTAATCGTCCCTCAGCTGGATTCCAACATTGTGTGTCCACAAGTATCTTGATGCTCATCATCTACATTGCTTCTCAGTGCAGTTTGATTTGATGATTTGTTGATGTTCCTCCTCCTATAGAGCACAGCTCTAAAGTTTATTATTGCTATTATGGCTAGCAGTATAAAAACACAAACAAAGACTGAAGAAATGATGATGGGTGTGTAAGGAGAGTTCATTCCTGGGTAGGGAGAGAGAAATAGATAAAGAGATTAATTTAAATCATTCTTACCAACCCTAAATGAAATCTGAGAAATGTTATTAGCTTTAACATTCACTCACTTGTTGGTGGTGGAGTTTCTTCATGTAGTTCTTTGTCAGGCATCGGTGTTTCTTTAGAGGAATAAGAAAAAGAAAAATAATAAATATTCTATATAGAATCCTGCCATTCATTTAACTTAACTAGATTTAAATCACTAATGATCATGCTTAGACCTGATTAGACTGATTCACCATGAGCTAACAGATTAATAAATGATGCTATATCCAAATGTAGAACATTTCAGTCAATATGATTTTTAAAAAAATATTATCCACCAATCAGAAATATCACTGTAACCATATGATTACAGACCTTCTAGCCTCCCAATTACAGCTGAACATTAACAAACACAATATATCCAAGGCTAAAACATATCAAGAGTCTTTTGTTTCTGGAAATCTGCACTGAAGGGAAGAAATTCCTTATTCTTTGTATTATTTTATTGTATTGTTCGACTTGGAAAACAGAATGAGCTTGAAACTGTTTACAGTATTTGTTGTGGTGTGTTGATTTTGTTGTATTGTGGTTTGTCAGCCCTCGACCTCAGGAGATTTTGTTTTAAGTTGTGTTGAGTGATATTTTTTTACACTCTGTTTATTTAAGAAAAAACAGAATTGCACTGAAAGGAAGAAAATTCCTTATTTTTTATTGTTTTTCCTAAGAACAATTCTATTTGAAAAAAGAAACAAAGAAAGAAAGAACTAGAAAAGATGTCTAGTGAGGGGAGGATTTTTATTTTATATTTTGTATTGTAGTTTCTCCTTAGCTACCTCAAAAAAGATTTATTTTCCTAATGTTAAGGCAAACTTTGTTTTGTTACTGTTCCATTGTTTCTAAACAAAAATGTTGATTGTGATAAAGTATTTTGTTGTCACGTACAATGTTTGGGGACATTCTATTATAGGTCTTTTGGATCCTTTGGATCTATGAAGCTTAAATATTAAATAGTATTGGTATCGATATCGGCGATACTGATCCTGCATTTACTTGGTATCGGATCGATACCAAAATTCCCGGTATCAGGTATCGGTACCCAGGTCGTAACACTTTATACCACAATAAATCCATGATTTTACATTTAAATATCCATTATACAAAGCTTTAGGCTTAAGAAGAAAATGCAATTCATCTCAGTTAATTGCAGAAAAATGTGCAATTAAATAAGAAATCTGATAATTAAATTCTGCTTTTAATTATATATTTGTATTTTAAAACTTAAAATTTAAATCCACTGACACCATTTTCTGTTCTACTGAGTATAACTCACTCACCATCAATTCTGAGGGCCACATTTTGGACAACACCCCATTTGTAATGTTCCTTGTCTGTCACCATCATGTAGCTTTTGTAGATGTTAGCATCAGTAGCTCTGACGTTCTTCAGCACCAAGGAGCAGTTCCCCTTAAGCAGCTCATTCTCAGGAACATCCACACGATACTCATATCCCTCACCCTGATAAACATTCTCACCCCGTCTCTCAAACACAGTCTCAGATCCAATGTGCCATCGAACAAGTGGGGTTTGACTGGGATCAGGTTTGACCTGACAGGGTAAGAGAACTGTGGAATTCAGTCGAGCAGATACAGAGATAATAGAGTCTGCAGAGAGGAAACCTGAAAGGAAACATTAACATCTAGATTAATTTAGGAACTCTTAAGCCATGTCCTTATGATAAGAGAACTATAAATCTGTTTTATAGAAAGTGGTGACTCACTGATACAGGTGGAAATCCACAGGACACAAGGAGAGAGAAGGAAGGCCATGACCTTTATCTTAATCTCTGTTGAAGTCTGAAGATCATCTAAAGAGAAAAGATTAACACAGGGTCAGGACTAGAGATGCACTGATCGATTCTGTGCTGGTCACATTTACACTTGTGCAGCGACGACAGCGACACAAACACAGCTACACAAACAGCTAACAGAACGCTGCTTATACTAACTTTAATTCAGAATTCAGTTCATGTTTGAAGCTTTAAACACAGCTCAGACACTCACGAGTGTCTTTTTGAAATCAATGCTGACTCAAGTTCATGATGAGGAGGTGTTAAGATTTTGGTTGTTTTGAGTGCTACTTAGTCACCTAAATAGTGTCTGTCTACTGAAGTGCTGTTTGTAAAACATATCATTTTAATACATATTATTTTGTATACATACAAAATAAGCCGCAAATGAACAACTCTGAAAATGTTCAGAACAACAAATTTTATACGGCATTTAAAACAGCATCACCCCACAGAATTTGTGGAATTGACAAAGCTAGGAAAGACAAATGCAAAGGCAAATTAAAGCTACCACTAGTGGAGACTCAGACGAGCCATGCAGCAGCCCCTGCTATCTTTCTTTAGCAATAAAGAAGTTTCCATTAAATGAAAAGTAAACTAAAATGTTCTGTATGTTGTCATTCATCATATGCTGAAAAATCAGATGTGTCCTGAATGGTTGAAGGACACAACAAAGAAGGATACAAAGTTGAATAAAGGATACAAAATCTTTTTAGAAGAATTTCTTCAGAGATATCAGGATAACACCAGATAATATTAGCTTTGTTGACATCTGTGTATTATAGTTAGCATCTAATCTTTAACATTCCACCAGTCATTCTGTGTGTGTGTGTGTAAAAATCTTGAGCACCTTTCCAGATGATCCACTAGGCTCAGTTATTCATAAACATGGCATTAGTTTCCACTGCTATGCAGATGATACACAGCTGTACATATCAGCCAAAACTAATGACAGCCTTACAATCAACAAAATCGAGGACTGTGTAAAGGAAATAAAAGATTGGATGTTATTTAATTTTCTCTTACTTAACTCAGATAAAACTGAGGTTCTATTAGTGGGACCCAAGGCTGTGAGAGACAGGTTGGCTACATCTATCCTAAATCTAGATTGCTGTCCAGTACTGCCCAGTCCGTCTGTAAAAAACTTAGGGGTCACATTGGATTCAGATCTCTCCTTTGATGCGCACATTAGCAGCAGCACTCGAATTGTTTTCTTTCAATTACGTAATATCGCTAAACTTAGAATTATCTTCTCTTTTAATGATGCAGAAAAACTTGTTCATGCGTTTAATAACATCAAGGTTGGATTACTGTAATGCCTTACTTACTAGATGCTCTAGTAAATCTATAAATAAACTTCAGTTAGTTCAGAATGCAGCTGCCCGAGTGCTAACTCGAACTAGAAAATTTGATCTATCACTCCTGTTCTATCATCACTACACTTGGATACCAGGTCAAATTCCGCATTTTGATTACAAAATAACTTCTTATAAACTTATAAAAGCTCTACATGGCCTGGCCCCACATTATTCTGAGTGAACTCTTAGAGTTTGTTTAAAATCCAGCTCGTCTCTACTTCGTTCGGCAGGGGTGCAGGACTTTCTTTTAGTTCCTAGAATTAGAATTAAAAAAGGAAAAGCAGGGGAAAAGGCGGGGCGCAGACAGGGCCCCCCAAAACGAGGAAGAACGGCCCACGGTGGGGCGAGAGGAAGGACACGCGCAAACATTATCTGAGTGAACTCTTAGAGTTTTACAATCCAGCTCGTCTACTTCGTTCGCAGGGTGCAGGACTTCTTTTAGTTCCTAGAATTAAAAAAGTCACAGCAGGGGGAAAGGCTTTCTCATACATGGCCCCCCAACTATGGAATAAACTTCCCACTTTCGTTCGAGATTCAGACACTCTCCAAAGTTTTAAGTCTAGGCTAAAGACATACCTATTTACACAGGCTTTTGGCTAGATTTAGACTGGAATGCATGGCTTTGGTCACTGGGGCTGGAGTCTGGAGTCTGGAGTCATGTCTGGCCTGCCTGCCTTGTCTGTTAGTGGGCGGTCTGGCTGAACTGGGCTTCGGTCCTCGTGATCTTGACTCGTGCATCCTTGCCTTAGAATAAGGGCAGAGCTGGGGGTTCATAGTCAAAGAGTCTTATGATGAACAGAGACGTTGGGTTGCTGTCTTCTGCCGCTCGTGGGGTTGCCAATGTCTCATGTGATCCCTCTTGGCTGTGTTACCTACCAGTTCTCCTCTTTATAGCTATGCTGCTATAGCTAATGCTGCCGGGGTCTCATGCTACACATGGCATCAGTGATTGTTAATAGACACTGTGCTCTTAATCAATAACTAATTACATTTTCTGTTTTCTCTCAGCGCTGTGTTCCGGTACCAGTTCCAGCCCCACATGATGTTCATAAGCTGTAGCTTCACTCAAGCTGCTTCCGTCATCAGCTCCAGCCCCACCATACCCGGACCACTTAATGCCGATGTTCAAATTTCACATTTTATTCGAACTATCACTCCATGACTTTAGTTTCGTTCTTAGATTTATCATTTTGAGTCTTGATCCTCCCAAGGTTTCTTCCTCATAACACTTAGGGAGTTTTTCTTGCCACTGTCGCCCTAGGCTTGCTCTATTTGGGATTGGATGTAGTTATTAGGAGATAATCTAAACTTGTAAAGTTGCTTTGAGACAATGCTCCATTGTAAAAAGCGCTATATAAATAGATCTGACTTGACTTGACTTTGTTCAGGACTCTGATCTTAATTGACTTGTTTATGGTTTAGTTCATTTCATTTAGTTCATAGAAATTTGTTATGTTTAAAGTTTGTTGGGTAACTTCTTTTCATGAGGAAAATCAACAAAACAATTCATATGACTTTTGATTTACCATCCCAATCAAGCCTCTACAGGTTTAGCTGGATCCTTCACTGCCACAGCTCCGAGACTCAGAGACCACAGAGAACACACAAGGATTATTTAGCCCAAATCTCAAGGTAAGATCCATCTGTCTGCTCAGTGTTTGCTCTTTCACACATAATCCTAACACGTTCAGTCTATCACTTTGCCTTTTTATTTTAATTTCGTATGGAAAGATTACCCTGGATTTATCCTGGTTGGGGTCTGGCTAGCATCGACTCGAGAAAGTGGACCTTCAAAAACATAGACTTGGGAGAAATTATTTCAAAACATGGACCTTATAACACGATCATGATTGGAAACATACAAGTTAATACTTTATCTAATTATTTTATCATACGGACATGGTTTATGAATTAAGGGACTCTAGGTTATTCTAGATGTTAATGTTTCCTTTCCTTCAGTGTTCTTCTGATGTTAGACTCAAAGAGTTGCTTAGTTGCTTCAGTTGCTTAGAAGTTAACCTGGGGTTCTGTATGATCTTGCCAACTACTAGTAATATTTTTGTCTCATTTTTTTAACTGGGTTCTCTTTATTTTTAGGACTTGTGTGAATATCTGAAGATGTGTTGGTCATATTTATGCAGAAATATAAAAAAATAAAGGGCTCACAAACTTTCAAGCACCACTGTAGGTTTGTCAGGCCTGGTAATTATACTGTACAACACAGTATAACACTACGAGTGAATTTACTTTGCTTGAAGTCTTTCTTATGCACTGTCGCTGAACTGTCACCAGGCGTTTCCTGCAAGTCTTCACCAGCTTTGCACACACTGTAGCTGGTATTTTGGCCCATTCCTCCATGCTCTAGAGCAGTGATGATTTGACGTTCAACTCTCAAATTTTCTATGGGGTTGAAGTCTGGAGACTGGCTAGGCCACTCCAGGACCTCGAATTGCTTTTTACAGAGCCACTCGTTCGTTGCACGAGCGGTGTGTTTGGGATCAATGTCATGCTGGAAGAACCAGCCACGTTTCATCTTCAATGCTCTCACTGATGGAAGGAGGTTTTGGTTTAAAATGTCACGATACATGGCCCCGTTCATTCTTCCTTTAACACGGATCAGTCGTCCTGTCCCCTTTGCAGAAAAACATCCCCAAATCATGATGTTTCCACCCCCATGCTTCACAGTAGGTATGGCGCAACTCAGAATTCTTCTTTCTCCAAAAAGTTCTATTTTGGTTTCATCTGACCACATTATATTCTCACTATCCTCTTCTGGATCATCCATATGCTCTCTGGCAAGCTTCAGACGGGCCTGGACATGTACTGGCTTAAGCATGGGGACACGCCTGGGACTACAGGATCTGAGTCCCTATCAGTGTGTTACTGATGGTAGCCTTTGTTACTTTGGTCCCAGGTCTCTGCAGGTCATTTATCAGGTCCTTCCGTGTAGTTCTGGAATTTTTGATCACCGTCCTCATGATCATTTTGACCCCACGGGATGGCACCATTAATACAGGTAACGAGTGGAGGACAGAAGAGCTTCTTAAAGAAGTTGTTACAGGTCCGTGAGAGCCAAAAATCTTGCTTGTTTGTGGGCGAACAAAAATTTATTTTCCACCATGATTTACAATTAAATTCTTTAAAAAAATCCTACAATGTGATTTCCTGGAGAACTTGCACAATCAGTGACTGACTAAATACTTTTTTGCCCCACTGTATGTGTGTATATATATATATATACACATATACACACACATATAGGTGTGTGTGTGTGTGTATATATATATATATATATATATATATATATATATATATATACACACACACACACACACACACACACATATACATACATAAAGGGAACACTTAAACAAAACAATATAACTCCAAGTAAATCAAACTTCTGTGAAATCAAACTGTCCACTTAGGAAGCAACACTGATTGACAATCAATTTCACATGCTGTTGTGCAAATGGAATAGACAACAGGTGGAAATGATTGGCAATTAGCAAGACACACTCAATAAAGGAGTGGTTCTGCTGGTGGGGACCACAGACCACTTCTCAGTACCTATGCTTTCTGGCTGATGTTTTGGTCACTTTTGAATGTTAGTGGAGCTTTCACACTCGTGGTAGCATGAGACGGACTCTACAACCCACACAAGTAGCTCAGGTAGTGCAGCTCGTCCAATGATGGCACATCAATGCAAGCTGTGGCAAGAAGGTTTGCTGTGTCTGTCAGCGTAGTGTCCAGAGGCTGGAGGAGCTACCAGGAGACAGGCCAGTACACCAGGAGACGTAGAGGAGGCCGTAGGAGGGCAACAACCCAGCAGCAGGACCGCTACCTCCGCCTTTGTGCAAGGAGGAACAGGAGGAACACTTCCAGAGCCCTGCAAAATGACCTCCAGCAGGGTCACAAATGTGCATGTGTCACAAACGGTTAGAAACAGACTCCATGAGGATGGTATGAGGGCCCGACGTCCACAGATGGGGGTTGTGCTCACAGCCCACCACCGTGCAGGACGCTTGCCATTTGCCAGAGAACACTAGGATTGGCAAATTCGCCACTGGCGCCCTGTGCTCTTCACAGATGAAAGCAGGTTCACATTGAGCACGAGACAGACGTGACAGAGTCTGGAGATGCTGTGGAGAGCGATCTGCTGCCTGCAACATCCTTACAGCATGACCGGTTTGGCAGTGGGTCAGTAATGGTGTGGGGTGGCATTTCTTTGGAGGGCCGCACAGCCCTCCATGTGCTCGCCAGAGGTAGCTGACTGCCATTAGGTACCGAGATGAGATCCTCAGACCTCTTGTGAGACCATATGCTGATGCGGTTGGCCCTGGGCTCCCCTCCTAATGCAGGACAATGCTAGACCTCATGTGGCTGGAGTGTGTCAGCAGTTTCTGCAAGATGAAGGCAGTTGAAGCTATGGACTGGCCCGCCCCTTCCCCAGACCTGAATCCGATTGAGCACATCTGGGACATTATGTCTCGCTCCATCCACCAATGGCACGTTGACTGTCCAGGAGTTGGCGGATGCTTTAGTCCAGGTCTGGGAGGAGATCCCTCAGGAGACCATCCGCCACCTCATCAGGAGCATGCCCAGGCATTGTAGGGAGGTCATAAAGGCACGTGGAGACCACACACTTGTTTTAAGGACATTATATCAAAGTTGGATCAGCCTGTAGTGTGGTTTTTTTCCACCACTTTAATTTTGTGTGTGTGACTAAATGTGAGAATATTTCATTCATTCAGATCTAGGATGTGTTATTTGAGTGTTCCCTTTTTTTTTTTGAACAGTGTATATATATATAATATATATATATATATATATATATAATATATATATATATATATATATATATATTAATTTGAAGGTTAAATTAGAGTCAGGTTTTTTCAATCAATGGGATGCCAATCAGGTGTGAGTGGGCACCCTGTTTTATTTAAAAGAACAGGGATCTATCAAAGTCTGATCTTCACAACACATGTCTGTGGAAGTGTAATCATGGTAAGAAACAAAGGAGATTTCTGAGGACCTCAGAAAGTGTTGTTGATGCCCATCAGGCTGGAAAAGGTTACTAAACCATCTCCAAAGAGTTTGGACTCCACCAATCCACAGTCAGACAGATTGTGTACAAATGGAGGAATTCAAGACCACTGTTTACCCTCCCCAGGAGTTGGTCGACCAATAAAGATCACTCCAAGAGCAAGGCGTGTAATAGTTGGTGAGGTCACAAGGAGCCCAGGGTAACTTCTAAGCAACTGAAGGCCTCTCTCACATTGGCTAATGTTAATGTTCATGAGTCCACCATCAGAAGATCATTGAACAACAATGGTGGTGCATGGCAGGGTTGCAAGGAGAAAGCCAATGCTCTCCAAAAAGAACATTGCAGCTCGTCTGCAGTTTGCTAAAGATCACGTGGACGAGCCAGAAGGCTATTGGAAGAATGTTTTGTGGATGGATGAGACCAAAATAGAACTTTTTGGTTTAAAGAAAAGCGTTATGTTTGGAGAAAGGAATACACTGCATTCCAGCATAAAAACCTTATCCCATCTGTGAAACATGGTGGTGGTAGTATCATGGTTTGGGCCTGTTTTGCTGCATCTGGGCCGTTGAAATCATTGATTGAACAATGAATTCTGAATGATATCAGAGAATTCTAAAGGAAAATGTCAGGACATCTGTCCATGAACTGAATCTCAAGAGAAGGTGGGTCATGCAGCAAGACAACGACCCTAAGCACACAAGCCGTTCTACCAAAGAATGGTTACAGAGGAATAAAATTCATGTTTTGGAATGGCCAAGTCAAAGTCCTGACCTTTAATCCAATGGAAACGTTGTGGAAGGACCTGAAGTGAGCAGCTAATGTGAGGAAACCAACCAACATCCCAGAGCTGAAGCTGTTCTGTACAGAGGAATGGGCTAAAATTCCTCTAAGCCGGTGTGCAGGACTGATCAACAGCTACAGGAAACGTTTAGCTGCAGTTATTGCTGCACAGGGGGGTCACACCAGATACTGAAAGCAAAGGGTCACATACTTTTGCCACTCACTAATATGTAATATTGGATCATTTTCTTCAATAAATAAATGACCAAGTATAATATTTTTGGCTCATTTGTTTAACTGGGTTCTTTTTATCTACTTTTAGGACTTGTGTGAAAATCTGATGTTGTTTTAGGTCGTATTTATGCAGAAATATAGAAAATTCTAAAGGGTTCACAAACTTTCAAGCACACACACAAACACACAGTGGTGCTTGAAAGTTTGTGAACCCTTTAGAATTTTGGTGTGCATGGCAGGGTTGCAAGGAGAAAGCCACACACTGTGTGTTTGTGTGTGTGTGTGTATGTATATATATATAATATATATATATATATATTTCTTTCATGTATTGGTTCTGTGTCCTGAATGTTGTCCTTTTTCACTTCATGTACGAGTTGTATTTAGATGTTTGACAATAAAAAAAGAGACGGGCCTCTCATGTCAGGTCTGCGGTCAGTTCCTTCTTTCGCTTATTTTTCATTAAATGTATGGAAAATCGAAACGTATCGAAATGGAAAGATTGGGAGTTTTGGCAGAATATGATGACTGTAGTTCATTTCACGTTCCACGATTTAGAAAAAGTAATGTCAGACATTTTAGGACGCTGCTTGTTAGCAGGACGGGCGAAACGCGAAAATCCGCTGAATATCAGATATTAATCTTAACTTTTCCCGAGCTGCTAATGGAGAGTCTGGGAAACGGATTGAGTTAACGAGATCAGAACCAGATCAAAGATCATAAAATAAATTGCCTTATTGCCTTACCAGATATAATGTGCTGAAAACAGGGCGGAGTCCTAACGGGACTAGAAGAAGCTACACAGAAGCGAGAAACCGCTATCTACATCAAATGGTCGGAAGAAACAAAGCACCAGTGCAGTAACGACAGTATTAGATGGTAAAAATATAGAATATTGTCACAGACCGCGATGACGTACTTCCGTGTACGTGGCGGCCAATTGATTTTCGTTTCGAAAAAGGGAAGCGCCTGATTTTATTTTTATTTTTTAGCAAAATATTATTTATTGTCACAATTACAGTTCATGTAAAGGACACGAGTGAAGATTAGTGCATGAAGCTGCAGTTTGTGTTTTTTTTAACAGATTAGGATGCACTTAGGTAAATAATAAAACGGCTCCATGCTGCCTTCAAGTGGTGTCGGAAATATCACCCTATTTACGAGATGAGATCACATAAACGCAATGTCGTATTTACCAGTGGGAAACTCAGATTTTTCGATAAGCCCCGACCTGCTGAGTTGGGGGCGTGTCAGTAACGAAACTTCACGGCGGCTGCCAGCATGGATGCTGCTACTACAGTAACCGGTGAAAGTTTTTAGTTTACTACCAGTAGTTTTGCGTGTTAACTGCACAGTTTAAGCTAGTGTACATTTTGTCCAACCTGCACTGATGTTAATGAGGAATTACAACAAAATAATATTATATAATATAAAATATTACTCATCTAATGCGTGCCCTGTTTGCTTCATTCTCTTCAAGTAAGGCTCAATAAACTTCATTCTCTTCAAGTAAGGTTTTGCCTATACAAAAAAAAAAAAAAACAGAAGTAGTACAAACAAAAGTTTCTTTTGGCGTCACCACCCGACAAAAAACACTTGAACGTACATCATGTCGTAACTACGATCTCCGAACTCGTAAGTAGGAACTTCTGAGGACGACTTGAAGGCAGCATTAGAGCAGACTCCAGTTAAACATTTTACGTAGTATTGCAGTTCGTCAGTTTCGGACTCGGTGTGAAGGACGGCGTTAATGTATATGTGTTCTTTTTCAAAACTTGGTATATGTTTTTTTTTTTCGGGAACACTGATGGAGCCTAACATTACGCAGCATGGAATGTTTTTTAGTTAATTGGGGTACATTTTGAGCATATCTGAATTTGGGGTAGGGGGTGGGGGTGGGGGTGGGAGAGGGGACTGGTTCCCACCAACATATATTCCACAAACACATTCACACAGGAACCCACAAGGGCAAAATGACTTGCCACATTTCAAGCGCTGTTGTATTTCCTTCAGGAAATGAAGATGCATTTTACGATAATGTTGATTGTTAACACACAAGTAAAATATGTTTTCTGACTCCCAAAGGTCCCCATTTCTGGAAACGGAACTCTAGAGAAATCTATGCCATCTCGGAAGATGAGTTCATGGAGTTCCACAATGGACACCTGTCTCCACCTTATTAAGGATGCCTTCACCTTTCTGTTTCTAAAAGGTATAGGATATGTAGTAGGAGCAGGCACTTGTACAGTACAAGACGTAGCCTTCAGCTAATGTTCTTTTATGTTGACTATTGATAGTAACTTGAATCTTATTTTCTGCAAATAAGTCCTTTATTTTTGGTTTCTTAGTTTAAAACCTTGCCTCTCTAATGCCAGAGCCCATGTATTCCACATGCGGTGAGTCTCTGATTAAATGTCAAACGTGGAGCAGTGGCTGCTAAATGCAAGTCGCTGTCTGAAATGCAGAGCAGTGGAGTTTGACTCTGAGGCACACAAGGGACTCTCTGCTCTCTTGTGTTTGATAAACAGAGTAAATTGTGTATTATTGTTTCCTGTAAGGAAGAGCAAAGCTGCAAAGTTTGTGTTTCAGGAAAACACTTCATGTATTTGTTCTCAAACACAGGAAGGAGAACTTGTCACTGAAATCAGTTGTAGTGTTAGGCTGGAACAACAACCTGCAGCTTTCTAAGACCAGGTCAAATCACTGACAAATCTAAGCTTTATTATTTCAGGTACATACAGAGTGTTTATAAGGTTATTATACAACCCCAAATCAAGTTGGGACAGTTTGGAAAACACACGGTGCTTCTTACATTTCCTTTGACTTTTATTTCATGGCAGACAATATGAACCCGAGATATTACATGTTTTTTCTGGTTAACTTCATTTTATTTCAACATCCATTCCTGCATTTCAGAACACATTCCAGAAATAGTTGGGACGGTAAACCATTTACCACTTTGTCATGTTGCCATTCCTTTTCACCGCACTTAAGAGATGTTCGCATTTATTGTGTCTAAATTCTCCACACATTCTCTATTGGGGGCAGATCACGACTGCAGGCGGGCCAGCCCAGTACCTGTACCCTCTCCTTCTTCCACAGTCATGTGTTTGTGATGTGTGTAGCATGTGGTTTTGCATTGTCTTGTTGAAAAATGCATGGACATCTTGAAGGCAGCTGATGTTGCTCTAAAATCTCAGTGTACTTTTCTGCATTAATGCTGCCTCACAGAAGTGGAAATGACCTTTACCAAGGGCCCTGACCCGACCCCATAGCATGACAGAGCCCGGCTTTTGGACTTGTTCCTCATAACAGTCTGGATGGTCCATTTTTCCTCTTTTGTCCGGAGCACACGGCGTCCATTTCTTCCAAAAAAGATCTGTTATACTGATGGTCATGAGCACAATCCCCATTCCCACTGTGTGATGGTCCATCCCAGATGCCTCCGAGCCCAGAGACGTCGAAGCCACTTCTGGACATGGTTATAAGGCTTCTTTTTAGCACAGTAATGTTTTATGTGGCATTTGTGAATGTATTGTAGAGCTTGATAAAGGTTTGATAAAGGAATCCCTTGCCCATGTGGTCCTATCAGCTATTGATGAATGGCGGTTCTTGATTCAGTGCCATCTGAGGGAGTGGAGATCACCCCTCTTCAGTTTAGGCTTGACTCTTACTCTTTATGCACTAAAATTTCTCCAGATTCCATGAATCGTTTAATGATATTATGCACTGTAGAGGGAGAAATATGGAAATAAGTTTTGTTTTTAAACATTTCAATCATTTTTTCATGCATTTGGTAATAAACTCTAGATCCTCCACTCATCTTTGCTCATCAAAGACTCAGCCTTTCCTGGATGCTGCTTTTGGACCAAATCATGATTATAATCACCTAATTGAAATAACTTCATTATTTAGTTTTTTACTTCATTACTAGTCCTAAATTGCCCCATCCCAACTTTTTTGGAATGTGTTGCAGGCCTGAAATGCAGGAATGGATGTTTATTAACAATAAAATGAAGTTGACCAGAAAAAAACATGAATATCTCAGGTTCATACTGTCTACAATTAAATAAAAGTCAAAGGAAATGTACTGTGTGAATTATTATTTTTTTAATGCATTTTCCGTACTGTTCCAGCCTTTTCTGATTTAGGGTTGTAAATCCATGTTTGTTTAGCGTTGACCTTTAACTGCATTGTACCTCTAAAAAGTTCAAATGTAATTCAAATGAGTTAGCTACTGTTACAATGTTTACAGTATTTTGAGTGAGCTCAGTTTTTAATGAAAGGTTCACCATGACTTTAGGTAAAAGCTGGACAAAAGCAAAGCTGTAGGTAACATTTAGTGAGACAGCAGCCTGACATTAAAAAACTCCAGATATTTCCTCTAGGATTTGTTTCAATAGCAGCTACTATATCTTTCTGTGGTCTCAGATATGGCTTTAATTTAATGTAATTCTGCTTAATGCAACACAATGATGAACTGAACACTGCTCGGAGTCATGAAGAGCCGGTGCCGGTTACGTTATATTACGAATGTTCTTTTCAACTGTAAAATCTATCTAAACTTAACTCTAGTTAAGCTACCTTTCTTTTATTCTCTTCGAACTTGGGTGTATTCGCTCTCCACTTTTGTTTTGCTCTATATCCGTCATTTCAAATTAAAAGACCTCTGCAGAGTTTTGTGAAACTCTGATTTGAAGCGGCAGAAACACCGGCCAAACAGCCTCCACTAGAGAAGGAATTTAAAGTTCTCCTTATGTCAAAAAAATAGCTGAGACTCTGGTAATTTTCCATGAGAGAGATACGTCCAGACAGCATTGTTAAAATTGATGGCTTCTGAAGCATTATTAATGTGGGACTGTGGTAGCCTAGCGGTTAAGGTACTGGACTCTGGTCCAGGGTTCAAATCCCACCTCTGCCAAGCTGCCACTGTTGGGTCCTTGAGCAAGACCCTTAACCCACAATTGCTTGGATTGTAAGACTGTACCAATTGTAAGTCGCTCTGGATAAGGGCGTCTGCTAAATGCTGTAAATGTAAATGTTCTGAACCATGTTCTGTTTCACCCAGGCATAAACATTTGAGTGAAGTGGCCATTCCAAATGTAGATGGATTAGATTAATTAGAATTTTAATAATGGTAGGTTGAGTGTACAATTACAGAATTAATTATCTGAAAATTCCTTCATATCTAAACAAAACCTGGTATTGTAACTGAAATATCAAAATGAATTGATTATCAAACTGAATTGATTATAGGAAAATGGGGCCCAGGTAAAAAATAAATAAATAAAAAATACCAGTACACCAGTTTACCGTAACATTTAAGGCACTTGCATTGTGTGGACTACAGATGAGTGCACAGATTTACAGCCAAGAATCAAACATGGCTTTATCTTTCATATTTTTGTCCAATTTGATTAACAAACTGGTGAATCAAATTCTGACTGAAGTGTACAACAGTGTATTTATTTAACATGCTTAACAGAAATGAGGTCTTACTGCAGCCAGTGAAGTGAACTGAATCATACCTGGGATCCAATGTGCATTCCATGACATTTGTGATGCCAGTCTTTGCCATTCGACAAACACTACTTTGATGTTGTCCTCCATGTCCAGCTCCTAATGGTCTACCAGCTGTACCAAAGCTGTCTTCAAGGGGTAGTTATCACATGGTTCTGTACAGTATTAAAGGACAGTCAGTCTGTCTGTATGCCCTCATTAAAAATACATGTTGTTACAGGAAACCAGGATTAATTTAAACAATACATTTATGTTACCCTTGTAGATGGTGTCTGTATGCAGGGCAGCCTTTGTGGATCTTGTCTGTGTTCTTCCTGATCTTGCCTGGACCAGAGTTATGTAGTTATGTACATCATGGCTGGTGGAACTGACCAGCGTTTCACCATCTCCCTGGACATATTATAGAACTATAATAAAATGTTTTGTTGAATCCAGTGAGTCGTCTTGTATAATTTGGTCTATTGACCAAGCATCTTTCTTGGCTTAAATTGGGCAGTTGGTGAAATGATCGTTGTTTAATTCAGCTTTATTGTCAAATAGCACAGAAAGTAAGTTAAACATGCAGTTATGTATCTAGCCAGAAGGGCAAAATAAGCAGTAAAGTGCAGTACAGAGTAATTTATGTACATGTATACAGAATGAACAGTAAAGGTAAGTATGAATGAACAGTTCTGTTAAAAGATGTGGTAAGATATACACTAGTGATAGTATGGGCAGTATCAAATGAAAACCCTAGGAAATGCAGAATAACAGTCTGAGCTATGATAATATTTATTAGTATTTACTACATTCCCTATTCACTTTGTGTGGAAGTTTATATGAATTAACTTAAATATTTAATTAACTCACATTAGAATGTGGGCAGTGCAGTGGTTAGCACTATTGCCTCCCTGCTCTGAGATCCCTGGTTCAATCCTGACCCTGGGCTCCGTCCGTGTGGAGTCTGCATGTCTTCCATGTGTCCTCTGGGTTCTCTGGTTTCCTCCTTCATTCCAAAGACGTGTGTTAATTGGTGTTTCCAAAGTGCGCATCCGATCTTAAAGGCCTTTTCACACCGAGAACGATTTTTAACACAGTGGGACCTTCACACCAAGTCTGAGAAAAACTGAACACTCTGAAAACTCCCTTTTCACGCTTGCTTTCTTTCATTTCCCTTTTCTTGATGTGTCATGGAGATTTTGCCGTGTCTTTTTCACATAATCAGTTTTAAAAAAACAAAGATGAGTGAAAATTAGTGCAGGAAGCTCTAGTTTGTGTGTTTTTGTGACTATGAAAGATTAGAATGTACTAAGATAAATAATCAAACGGTTCCATCCAGTCATTGTGAGCTTCAGCACCATCATTCTCCAGCCTTCCAGGCATATTCCACCAGATCTTTTCTTTAATATCCATGTTTTTAGAGTCAGTGTGTTGCTTGTCCTATAACATCTAGATGAGGTGTTCTGCCTGACAACCGAGCTCTGATTGGTCAGCCTGATTTTAACGCATCCCAACAATGCAGAAATTAGAACAGACTCCGATCAAGTATTTTACACAGCGTTGCAGTCCGTCAGTTTCGGACTGGGTGTGAAGGACTGCATTGATATAGGCTACACATGTTCTTTTTCAAAACTTGATGTGCATTTTTTGTTGTCCGTACAAATCGGACTCGGTGTAGAAAGGCCTCAAGACTGACTGCACGGGTCTGTTTGGAATTATCAAGGGCTACATGAACCACATGACAGCCGACTGCCGTTGTTACACCATATTCTGTGACCACCGTATTTTGTGACCACAGAGGGCACTTTATCTCCGTTTAGGTTCTTGAGCGCGCGCTCTCGGTTCTTGTTCACGCGTACTCCGCACGCGTTGTGCGCAGAGTATGTAGGCTACGCCGAAGCGCTTTAGTTCTACCGCGACGCGCTTTGTTTTCTCGTTTTGAAACGTTCGGCAGGTCTAAGATTGAGAAATGCGTTTCTGTGCAGAAAATAAACTCTACATGAATGTTTCGTTGAGATTATTCTACATACTTAAAGGTCAAATAATAAAATAATGACAATCGTCTTTAATTTAAATGGCAGCACCTTTCACACAGCAGCAGTTCAAAGTAAGGACATAAAACGGCGCCCATACAATAAATAAAAGAATAAAAGGCAAAACCAAATTAAGGGTTTTTCAGAAACATAATTTAAAGAACCCAACAAGGGGTAATAACATTGTCTTATAAGGTACTTGAAATAAAAATAAAGGCAATGGGAATACTTGTTCATCAAATTAGATGGAAAAAAATAACAGTTTGTAAACCACAGGTAGCCAAGTATGATTGAAGTATGGTGTTATTTGATGGCTCTTCAGGCCTTCGTGAAATATGAGCAGTCCTTCCTGTTACATGAGGAAGAACGGAAAATATATGCGCTAATATATGAGTCATCAGTCCAAAAAGCTATAAGTTATGACAGCTACAAACAGAATGTGTTACACCATTGCATCTACACCAAAAAAAAAGAAAGATATTAAAGATAAAGATATTGCCATGCAAGTCACCAATTCTGACGACCTCCATCAAAATATGTGACTCCACTGTCTCTCAGCAATAAACAGTACAGGTTCAACCAACTCTATTCAGGTGACTTACCATCACTTCTTCTTCCCAGTAGAAACTCTACTTCCTGACTGGAATGATCTAAACTGGTGTGCCATGCAGGTCACCAATTCTGACGACCTCCATCAGAATACGTTACTCCACTGTCTCTCAGCAATAAACAGTACAGGTTCAACCAAATCTTTTCTGCATTAATTACTAGAATGTATAGCCTTGTTTTGGAGGTCATCAAATCCAATGCTTCTCAAGTAAAAGTTGTGAGACATTAATTAAAAATTTAACGCATTTCTCAATCTTAGACCTGCCGAACACTTCAAAACGAGAAAACAAACCGCGTCGCAGTAGAACTAAAGCGCTTCGGCGTAGCCTACGTACTCTGCGCACAACGCGTGCGGAGTGCGCGTGAACAAGAACCGAGAGCGCGCGCTCAAGAACCTAAACGGAGATAAAGTGCCCTCTGTGGTCACAGAATACGGTGGTCACAGAATACGGTGTAACACCGTAACTCTCTCTTTCAAGGGCCCTGGCAGGGACCGCTGACATGGTCTTGTTATCGTGAGCTGCTGCAAGGAGCGGTGACTAAAGTAAAAAAATATATATATATAATAATAATAATTTGCATTTGGTATCCGATAACAGTATCAACGGTGTTGATACTACTGCTGTGAGTAAACCCGCTCTTCTTAGTATTTCTTTTACTTACGAATAGAGTTAAGTGCATGCAGTGCATGTAGAACTTGTTGGCTTTGTGAATACGAACTATCTTAACGTTTTTCAATCGAGGCTGACAAGTTACGAGTTGAAGCATTCATTTCATTCATTAAATGTGGTTGCTGAACTCACCCCAAAGTGGCTCAATAATATTTACTATTTACTAATAAACTGGTGACTGTGCAGGCCATGGGAGATGTTCAGCTTCACTTTCATGTTCATCAAAACTCTGGTATGTCACCCATAATGTTGTGTGCATTGCAATATTTTGAGCAAAACTGTGCTCTTACCCTGCTAATTGAACCTTCACACTCTGCTCTTACTGGTGCAATGTGCAATTAATGAAGATTGGCCACCAGACTGGTCCAATTTAGCCATGAAACCTCCCACACTAAAATGACAGGTGTTTCAGTTTCATTGTCTAACCCCTGTATACAGTCGTATGAAAAATTTGGGCACCCCTGATAATTTTCATGATTTTAGTTTATAAATCATTGGTTGTTCAGATCAGCAACTTGAGTTAAATATATCATATAGCAGATGAACACAGTGATATTTGAGAAGTGAAATGAAGTGTATAGGATTTACAGAAAGTGTGCAGTAATTATTCAAACAAAATTAGGCAGGTGCATAAATTTGGGCACCCCAGCAGAAAAATTACATCAATATTTAGTAGATCCTCATTTTGTAGAAATAACAGCCGCTAAACGCTTCCTACAGCTTCCAGTCTGGATTCTGGTTGAAGGTGCTTTGGACCATTCTTCTTTAGAAACATCTCCAGTTCAGTCATCTTTGATGGTTTCCAAGCATGGACAGCCCACATTTTCAGTAATATTCATGTCTGGGGACTGAGATGGCCATTCCAGAACGTTGTACTGGTTCCTCTGCATGAATGCCTTAGTAGATTATGAGCAGGGTTTGGGGTCGTTGGCCTCGGTGCAACTTTGTCACTGATTCTTGAACATTGTTCTTAAGAATCTGGAGATATTAACTGGAATCCATGCGACCCTCAATTTTAACAAGATTCCTAGTACCTGCACTGGCCACACAGTCCCGCGGGCATTATGGAACCGCCACCAAATTTTACTGTGGGTAGCAAGTGTTTGTCTTGGGATGCTGTGTTTCTTTTTTCCGCTCCTTGTTATGTCCAAATAACTCAATTTTAGTTTTTCATCAGTACACAGCACTTTTATTCCAAAATGAAGCTGGATTGTCCAAATGTGCTGTAGCACACCTCAAGTGACTCTGTTTGTGGCGTGGCTGCAGAAAAGGCTTCTTCTGCATTACTCTCCCCATACAGCCTCTCCTTGTGCAAAGTGCGCTGTATAGTTGAACGATGAACAGTGACACCATCTGCAGCAAGATGAGGTTGTAGGTCTTTGGAGGTGGTCTGTGGCTTGACTATGACTGTTCTCACCATCCTTCGCCTCTGCCTATCTGAGATTTTTCTTGGTCTGCCACTTCGGGAGTTCCTTAACTAGAACTGTGCCTGTGGTCTTCCATTGCCCTCACTATGTTCCTCACAGTGGAAACTGACAGCTGAAATCTCTGAGAGAGCTTTTCCCTTTCCCTGAACCATGATGTTGAACAACCTTTGTTTTCAGGCCATTTGAGAGTTGTTTTGAGGCTCCCATGTAGCCACTCTTCAGAGAAGATGCAAAGAGGAGAAAAACTTCCAATTGGCCACCTTAACCCTTTCTCATAGTTGGATTCACTTGTGTATGTATATCAAGGGTCAATGAGCTTACAAAACAAATTTTGTGTTCCAATAATAAAGGTATTCAAATGACAAGGGTGCCCAAATTTATGCACCTGCCTAATTTTGTTTTAATAATTACTGCACACTTTCTGTAAAACCTATAAACTTAATTTCACTTCTCAAATATCACGGTGTTCATCTGCTATATGATATATTTACCTGAAATTGCTGAGCTGGACAACCAATGATTTATAAAGAAAATTATCAGGGGTGTACAATAAAGACAATGTGTTACAATCTGTATGTAGAACAATCTAAATATGTTGGAAATACTGAGAAACAAACAAACAAAAAAAATCTAGTTTCAGGTCATTTCAGGTAAATCCACTGTATTTTTAAAATTACTTTCCTTCCCTTTCATAATACCACTTCTGTAGTACTAT
This sequence comes from Ancistrus triradiatus, assembly GCA_025084515.1. Classification (NCBI taxonomy): domain Eukaryota; kingdom Metazoa; phylum Chordata; class Actinopteri; order Siluriformes; family Loricariidae; genus Ancistrus; species Ancistrus triradiatus. The sequence continues at coordinate 66,115 of JAJAGP010002364.1, read as the reverse complement.
GAGTTTCAGACTTTTTACTGTAGTAATTTGGAGTAAGCAGTGCTGCTGGAGAATTGAAAACACACCAACGAAAAATGTCCAGCCACCAGCATCCTGTGAGCACTCATGAAGGATTAGAGGATGACTAACCCAAACTGTACAACAGATGAGCTGCTGCTTCTGAGTTTACATCGAAAAGGTGAATAATGTCAATGTCTCTAATAAAGTGCACAGTGAGTGAACACAGTGTTTAAAAACTCCAGCAGCACTGCTGTGTCTGACCCAATCGTTGGATTCACTATGTCAAACATAGTGAACAACTATTTCTTATCCCATTACAGTAAAGATTTCTGAAACTCATATAACAAGTACAGGAGTAACTGATCTTCAAGTATATTGTAGAGTCCCTTGATAACAATTTGATTTGCTTATTTTATTGAACTTCAACTAGTGAGTCATATAGAACCAAACAGAAAGTTTACATAAGTTTACCATCCCATTATTCCAAATTCCTACAGTAAAAATGTCTGAAACCCAGATCATGAGGACAAGATTAAGTGTTCTCAGTGATTTCATAACAATTTGATTTGGTTATTTTATGGAAATTTAAAATTAGCCATATACATAATTTCGCCATCTCATTTCTTCATATTGCCAAAGTAAAAACACAAGGAATTGGCATGAAAGTGAAGTTAAAAATAGCGGATTTAACTGAAAGTACTGATTTTCTTGTATCTCTGAATTTCCAAAATTTTAGATTGTTCTACCTACAGATTCACATTGTCTTTATTGTACATGTTTGTACATTAGATCTCTGTAAGTTATGTTTATTTAGCTGTAAAACCAATTTATTTTCAATCTCTGGAGTAAAAGCACGAGCAGCTTTTTAACCCACCTCTACTTCTCAACTCGGTACCGTAAAACAGCGTTTAGACGAGAACTAAAACTTTCAGCGCAGACAGCGAGAAGAAGCATTTTCACAGTGTACATAGCATCACCGCGGTTACTTAATCCTGGTAAGGCTCGGCGGCACAGGGCACGAGGCAGGAACACGCTAAGGATTTTTTCTCTCAAAGAATCTTTAGGCTAAATCAATGCATTCAGTACATTATAATACATATAACAAGTAATTGCTGTATAATACATCGCTGATACGAAATAGACTTTTCTGATTGGCTGGTAAGTGTCTGCATATTTCTGTATAACAGGACATCTATGAAACCGATCAAGTAAAAAAGGTTTAATCACAGTCCTATATGAATAAAACTTTACATGAAACTACAACAGCCACCGTAATTAACGCTTCAATGAAAATCTGTCCGACGATATATTCTAGAGGGAGTGTAGTCAGGTAAGCTAAACAATGGCGGTTCTAGACCAGTTCGGTTGGGTTGCCTAGTCTAGGGCCAGTGGCTTTCTTAGGGGCCGATTACTTTCTAGTTCACATTAGTGTGCCGCTTTGTCGCCGTGTGTTCAAAGAAGTGAAGTGATTCACGCCTAATTTATGGGGAGGCGTAGGGGGTTCCCTACGACACCCCCCCCCCCCACGATTTCCCCCATATCCCATATGAACGTTATAAATGTATTCAGTCAAGGGGTGTAAATGCCTGACTTCTTTTAAAACTGAACCAAAAGTTATCTTTGTGAGCTATACATACTTGCCTAAATATATACATGTTTAGCAGGATAACTGTTACGGTTCGCCATGTAAAAAGGCTGACGAACCGTCAAAACTAAATAAGAAGGGTTTGGGACCCAATTGCAGTTAGCTCCAGATGGTATTAATGAACTGAAATAAGATTAAATAGATAAACTGAAATAAAACAATACAAATTAATAAATAACAAAAAAGGGAAATGAGTCTCTGTGTGTGTGTATGCTGAAGCCAGCGAATGTGCGATCAGCCAGTCACACACACAGAGATCAAGCCGCACTTGCTGGAGCAGAGGAAGGAGGGGGTAAATCCCCCACGTGACGTCAGCGGTGCTGAACGCGCTGCTGCACATCAGCTCTGCAGGGAGAGAGACAGAGGGGGGCGTGGCCCGATCGCTGTTCAGTGCTGGGAGAGCGCCGAGCAGACAGTGAGGCTGAAAAACTGGCGCAGATCGGCGCGTGGCGCTGGGAAACGCGAGGGAGGAAGAGGATGGAAATAAAACAAACGTTATTAAAGCTCTCCCTTACTATCTAAGCCCTACGATGACTTTTACCTCACGCTTCCCAGCGTTACCGAATCTAGGCTCCTTCACGAGCCTAGATTATCCCACTGTCCCTGCAAAAGAAATAAAACGAAAGGAAAACGAACTGAGCAAAAGGCGGAAGCGCGGCGCTCTATAAAGAGAGGAGTATGAGGCGGATGAGGTCTGCAACACACGCCTGAGGCCAACGACGATCGCTTTTAATAAAACGCCGTAGCGGCGATCGAATGGCAAAGCGGCGTGTGCAGTCAGACAAAAAAAGAAATGAAACAAACGGGGGAAAGAAACGCAAGCGGGGAATGCAAAACAGCGAAAGTGAGACGGGTGAGGTCTCGAAGCACGCAACTGCCAACGAGTCCCTATTCCAGCGCCTTAGCGGGGATCGGGGCTTACGTGGCGTGCTGGGGTCAGGATGATCCGACAGCTACTGCCAGTGGCGAAGCTCTTAAATAGCCAAGGGCAGCAGCTGAGGATCATTTGCATGTGATTGAGCTACTTACTACAGGGAGCTCAACCACAGCGGCTGCCAGGAGTCATACGAGGAATGTAGAGCGTTGCCACCCTCTACAGTCCATACCTGGTATGACGGTATGACTCCTGACAGTACCCCCCCCCGCAAAGGGCGGCGTCCCGACGCCCTTAAGCGTCCATCCAGCCGCCTCTGGCCTGACGGACACGCTCAGGGTTGAGCGTCTGACGAAGAGGGAGGCCCTGGCAAGCAGGGCCAACCCCCAACAAGGGACTGAACGGGAGGGCGCGGCAGGTCATGGCCAGATCAACGCCCAAATAGGGCTCAATGACCAGCCTATCGGCCTCTTGGCCAAAACTGACCACAGGCGGCTGAGGAGCAGCACTCAGTAGCTCAGAGGCGGAGGTCAGTGGTGCAGGAATGGGGCTGGACGCCAATGACCCCAAGGTGGGACTCGCCGTAGTAGGGGCGGAGCTCGGTGCTGGCGGCTCAGGGGCGGAGCGTGGCGATTCATAGTCGCAGCCCGGTGCTGGCGGCTCAGGAGCGAGACTCGGCCCAGCGAGACCCTTAAAAAAGGTAGGGGCTAGGCGTCTAGCCGGACGGACAAAAGAGCACGTCCGTGGTCGCCCCAAAGGAGCGGGGATGACCGCGGAGTGCTTAACAACAGCGCTAGGAGGCGCTGAAATCGGTCTAGACCGAGGCGCGGGGATCGAGGCCCACGATCGCGGGGCAGCAATCGGTCTTTGTGACCGTGGTGCAGGGCCCGGGACCCACGATCGCGGCGCTAAAACTGGTCTAGAGCAAGGCGCAGGGGTCGGCGGCAACGACCGGTGCGCACAATCCCCAAGCGTGGAGCTCTCCGGCTTGGACGCGGGGTTAGGAGGTGCAACGAACTCTTGTAGGGGGCCAGGCGGCGCCAGTGGTGCAACCGTGGAGAGCAACAGCTCCAATATGGGACCAAGCTGCCCGGCGGGCCCAGGTACGGGTCCAGGGGGCGCCATTGAATCAAGCACAGGGTCTGACTGCCCTGATGCGGAGCTTGACAGCACGGCGAGCCCAGGTTCATCACTGGAGGGCGCTGAGTGCTCATTTCTAGAGCTCGTCAGCTCAACGCGCTCATGAACGGGGCTAGGCGGCGCTATAGGCCTCTCCGTGGAGCCAGAGTGCTCATACACGGGGCTTGTGGGCGCAATACACACCTGTACGGGGCCAGGCGGCGCTGAATGCTTCTCCATGGAGCTTAAATGCTCAAACACGGGGCTTGAATGCGCGGCGGGCCCAGGTACAGGACTAGGGGGCGCCATAAGCTCAGGCACGGGGTCTAACTGCCCTGGTGCGGAACAAGAGGGCGCGACAAGCCCAGGTTCGCCACTGGAGGGCGCTGAGTGTTCACTTACATTGAGAAGCGGAGCGCGCTCGGAAACTGGCTAGGTGGCGCTACAGGTCCTGGCAAGGGAGGGAGCGGGTGGACTCGAGCCGTAGTTAAGCTCCTGCCTCCTCCTCTCACGCTGCTCAAGGTGGGCTTCAGCCAGACTGGCCAGCCCAACCAGTGACCAAAGGAAGAGGCAGGTGGTAAGGAGCGCAACTCGATGTTCACCTCCTCATCAAGCCCATTCTTAAATGGGTTGATAAGGATCTGTCCCTCCAAGTCACAATCAGCGGCTACGGCCAGAAATTCATCCACATATTCCCGCACGCTCCTGGAACCTTGGATGATGTCAAAAAGTGAGGTGGGAGGAGGTGCAGGAATAAGTGGCTGGAGATCCAGATGGACTATGCCGCTTTGATAGCCCATCTGAACCCCAGAAGGACGCCGGCGGTGACGGCGGCGAGGGCTGGGCACTTTGGGAGGGTCAGGATAGAAAAAATCCTCAGCGTTGTGGCCACAGATGCTGAGGGGCCCCCTTAATGCCAGCCGTGACCCGGGTAAAACAACCCGCCGTCTACGGCATCTGGGGACCTCCATACTGGAGGTCCAGGAGCTAACGCTGGGTCCCCTAGTTGGTCGGATCATTCTGTTACGGTTCGGCATGTAAAAGGGCTGACGAACCGTCAAAACTAAATAAGAAGGGTTTGGGACCCAATTGCAGTTAGCTCCAGATGGTATTAATGAACTGAAATAAGGTTAAATAAATAAACTGAAATAAAACAATACAAATTAATAAATAACAAAAAAGGGAAGTGAGTCTCTGTGTGTGTGTATGCAGAAGCCAGCGATCAGGCAGTCACACACACAGAGAACAAGCCGCACTTGCAGGAGCAGAGGAAGGAGGGGGTAAAATCCCCCACTTGATGTCAGCGGTGCTGAACGCGCTGCTGCACGTCAGCTCTGCAGGGAGAGAGACAGAGAGGGGCGTGGCCCGATCGCTGCTCAGTGTTGTGAGAGCGCCGAGCAGACAGCGAGGCTGAATACTGGCGCAGATCGGTGCATGGCGCTGGGAAACGCAAGGGAGGAAGAGGATGGAAATAAAACAAACGTTATTAAAGCTCTCCCTTCACTATCTAAGCCCTACGATGACTTTTACCTCACGCTTCCCAGCGTTACTGAATCTAGGCTCCTTCACGAGCCTAGATTATCCCACTGTCCCTGCAAAAGAAATAAAACGAAAGGAAAACGAACTGAACAAAAGGCGGAAGCGCGGCGCTCTATAAGGAGCGGAGTATGAGGCGGATGAGGTCTGCAACACACGCCTGAGGCCAACGACGATCGCTTTTAATAAAACGCCGTAGCGGCGATCGAACGGCAAAGCGGCGTGTGCAGTCAAACAAACAAAGAAATGATACAAACGGGGGAAAGAAACGCAAGCGGGAGATGCACAATGGCGGAAGTGAGACGGGTGAGGTCTCGAAGCACGCAACTGCCAATGAGTCCCTATTCAAAACGCCTTAGCGGGGATCGGGGCTTACGTGGCGTGCTGGGGTCAGATGATCCGACAGCTACTGCCAGTGGCGAAGCTCTTAAATAGCCATGGGCAGCAGCTGAGGATCATTTGCATGTGATTGAGCTACTTACTGACAGGGAGCTCAACCACAGCGGCTGCCAGGAGTCATACGAGGAATGTAGAGCGTTGCCACCCTCTACAGTCCATACCTGGTATGACGGTATGACTCCTGACAATAACAGCCTCTGAGTTGTCCCGTTGGCATAACCGCGGGAAGTAGGGGTGCTGGGGGTGCTTGGCGCTGAGTGTATAATTGGGAAATAACTGTTAAATGGTTAGGAGTCGGTGCCCCTAATAGAAACGCGTACTTAACACGTTTTCGTCACACACATTCAGCCACATTCAAACAAACGCTGTGAGCTATTTTATTTAAAATCACGCTCACACTCATAAAACAAGGCACACAACCACACACAACCCTCAAAATTAAAGGCCATCGGGTCGCTCATTGCACCGGGAAGACCCCCGCCGCAGCACCCCTACTCAAAATACGTTCCCGCAGCTATGGCCGTTATAGGAAAATATTGGACTTGGAGGAGGATCGTCCAATATTTTCATGTCACGGGACAGCTTGGCGAACGTTATCTCGTACATATGAATCTATTATGTTTCATTAAGTCTTTGTGTAATCATCATAACTAATTTTATAACTGATGTTACGCGTTGTGTAAAATGTTATAATAGCTTTGAAAGGTAATGTCACTAAGAACTCTGCTGCTAGGTATATTGAACGTCACTCCCTCAGATCATCCAGTTGGCAAACTTGGCAGCAGAAGTATTGGTGCTGGATACCTTTTATTTCAGAAGATTAATATTCAGGGTTATATATAGCTCAGAAGAAGTGAAAATGTATTTCACTCGTGATTCATAAACTAACAACAGTGTGATAAACTTATCAAACAGATTGGAGGAAAATAAGCCATGGACTCACCATTGTATGAATTCCAGAGGATCACAGGCAGCTTTCTGGTTCTGTGTGTTGAAAACATACTAAAATGATCCACAAAAACTACAGGCAATGCATCTGTAAATCCCAAGTACTCCCACAAAATGCAAGCCACTCTTCCTTCATAGCTGAGTCTCCACTTTACTGCAAAGAGAAATCAGTTCCCTGACAGAGGATGTACATCTTATCAAACATGATCAGTCTTGTTGTGACTGGTTGGGGAATGTCTTCCTGTACATTGTTGTTGCATGTCTTCCGCTGGGTTAAAGCATTGGGTTACACCCTGTTAAAATGTACTTAGTCTAGGTTGAATTAAACTAACAGAACCTTCTTACATCTATCAAAATGAAGTTCAAGTTAAGTCATGTTTATTTCCATGGTGCTTTTTACAACGGGGCATTGTTTCAAAGTAGCTTTATAAATATACTGGCTCAAAGCCCAGACTGAATAAGCCTGAGGCAACAGTGCCAAGTAAAAACTTACCAAACATTATGAGGAAGAAACCTTGGGAGGACCAAGACTCAAAAAGACTCAAAAAGGAACCTGACCTGCTTTGACAACCTAAATGTTATATATAAAATTAAATTAAGTTATCTAATTACAAACTTTATAATAGTAGTTTAAATAAACAGAAGCTAAATATGAACATTTTAAGGAAAGAACATATGTAAAGAAAATAAATTACTTAAATTAAAAGCCCAAATAAGAAAACGTTGGAACAGTGTGAAAAACGCAAATAAAAAAAATATGAACTGCAAATATGCCACAAGGAATATTAATCAATTCTAAACATATAAAAATTAATTAAATGCATATTAATTGTACTGTGTTGTGTGCCCCATCTACCTTTCGTTGTTGGTTTTGCCGGTTCACTGCAATGGCTGTTGGCTTATGCAATGGCCATCGCGAATTTGGTGACTTACTTGTTACATGCAACGTAGTGACTTTTTCCCACTTCTGGTTTCATTACTTTTAGAATAGGACCTGTTGTGAACGTCCATATAGGAATATTAGAATCGTCCTTCAGTGAATGTTACAAAGGTACCCAAATAGGGGTGTCGGTGAACATCCCACACCTTGTGTTGTGTGAGTACTGCTCTGTGCACTTTAGTGCAAGAAAGAGTAAGGGCAAGATGAATAAATGTGTCAAAAACCACTTAAAAGTTTAGGTTAGTAAAATTTAACAATTTAAACTCCAGTAAATGTAATGCTTTTTCCATATTAGCTAGTAGAATAAAACGTCAAATAGCCCATCTGGGTTCACCTGTATAGTTCCCAATGCGGCGAGGTGACCAAGCCTACAGCAGGTTATGGTCGCTGAACTGCTGGCTGTCCAAGTGGTGCTCTGAAAACTATGTGGGCTTTATAGACAACTGGACAGCCTTTGATGGTAAGCCTGGCCTTTTAGGATGGGACGGTGTCCATCCCACTCGGGAGGGTGCTGCCCTCATCTCCTGCAACATTGCCCATAGTCTTATGGCCCGATTGGTTAGGGGCTGACTATCCAGAGCAGGGGTCAGGCAGCAGACAGACCGGCTTAACCAACTGTCTGCTGGTAGCCATGCACCGTCACCCAGAACTCACGTTATTGAAACTGTGTCTGTTACCAGTCTTATGGCAGCGTTAGCACTGTACTGCTTTCCTTACCTCACGAGCATGTGTCACAACCCTGCACATGGACAAATGTATTAAGACATGCTCTTGCAAACAGCCAAAAGCATTAGGACAGTAGTATTGAGGCACACCCCTGCATGCGGCCAAAAGTATTGGGACACACCCCTGCACGCAGCCAAAAGTGATTGGACATGCCCTTGCACACGGCAAAGAGCATTGGGACACGCCCCCACACATGGGCAAAAGTATTAGGTCACGCCCCTCCACACAACCAAAAGTATTTGGACTTGCATTGGTATTGGAACATGCCCCCACATGCTGCCAAAAAGTATTGGGACTCACACTTGCACGTGGCCAAAAATATTGGGACACCATAGTAACCACCTAGCAACCACCTAGAAAGACCATAGCAACCACCTAGCAACACCATAACAACCACCTGGGACACCCTTGAAAAAAAAAACTGTTTTACCAGAAAAAAAAAACATGAAATATCTCTGGTTCATACTGTCTGCAATGAAATAAAAGTGAAAGTAAAGTTAAGAAACAATGTGTGTTTTTTTTATATGCATTTTCCATACTGTCCAATTTCTTTCTGATATGGGTTTGTATTAGCCTTGAATGGTAATGTCATTAAGAACTCTGCTGCTACCCCATTTCAGTTAAGGTATATTGAACGTTACTCCCTCAGCTCATCCAATTGGCAAACTTGGCAGTAGATGTATTAGTGTTGGAAACCCTTTATTTCAGAAGACTAAAAGCACGGTTATGTATAGCTCAGAGGAAAAATGTATTTCACTTGGGATTCATAAACAATAACAACAACACGTGTGATAAACTTATCAAACAGCAACAATTGGAGAAAAAAAAGCCATGGACTTTCATGAATTTCATGAATTCCGGAGGATCATAGAAAGCTTTCTGGTTCTCTGTGTTGAAAAACTACTAAAAATGGACCCACAAAAAAAAAAAACAAAGACAATCAATGTAAATCCCAAATGCCCCTCCAAAACACTGCCGCTTTTCCCTCAGATTCCCAGAAGATTATGTACATTTCAAAGGAAACCTGAAACCTTTCTCAAACAGGAAGCTTACCCATATTATCAAACAGGATGTCACGCTACCCGGCCGTGCCTACCGTATCTGCCGTCCCCCCGGACCAATCAGGGGACCTCACGGCGATCGCACTGATCGCCTCCAGCTGTGAGGTCCCCTACTTAAACACGGACGGTTGAGGCGGTAGACGCGGATCATTGACGTCATCGCCGCGTCCCAAACGCTCGTCGTCACCGCTCCTGGATGCTTCTCGTCCGCCCTCGCGTCCCTAACGCGCCTCCTAGGTTTGGTTAATGTCTATGTTTCATTTCCTGTGTGTTATCCCAATAAATCGATGTTCTGTTCAGTTTTTCAACCTGCGTTCGTCTCCTCCCTCCGCCCTCGCACGTTACAGAATGATCCGCCTGTAATGGAGACGGCAGGTTCCACGTGACGTTTGTTTTCCCTCGGCCGTTTCTACGGCGATCCTGCCTCCTGCTGGCCATTTGTAAGTGCAGTGCAGGTCGTACTTTGATGTTTTCCCTCCCCTCTTTGATTCGGAGTTTGAAAAGGTTTCCTTTTTGGTTTCTCCACCTGGGAGGTGAAGCCCTGGTTTGGGCCACCCACATGTGGCCGTGCTCCGGATGGGCACTGTAGACCTATTCCTGGAGGAGCTGGAGTTTGCTTTAGCTCCTCCTGGGAAGCCCCGGGCATCGACCGCTGTGGGTTTCCAGCCCTGCAGAACCAGTTCGCCCTGTCCGCTCTGCACTGGTTGGTAAGGTGCTGGATCCCCAGCTTACCACCAGCCGGACCGCACTAACCAGGCGTCAAAGCGATCTGCCTGCCGACAGTTTTCATTTTTAGTCGTTCTTGTTTTGTAACCCGATCCTTCAGTTCCTAGCGTTCGTGTTTCCAAACACGCCTCAGAACCCCTAGTTCCTGGCATTTCGTGATCCCAATCAATCTAAACACAGCCTCAGAACCCCTAGTTCTCGATAGTGGTACCGCTCAGTCAGCTTCCTCGACACCCGCACTGCGTTCGTTTTGGGACACGGACGGTCACATCACACCCCCCGCCACTCGTGCCCACGAACCCGCGTCTCCCGGATCCTCCCGCGTTTGTTGCCAGTGGCTGCCCCAAGGACATCTGCAGTTGTCCGTGGCTGCCCCAAGGAACATCTGCAGTTCCGGTGGCTGCCCCAAGGACATCTGCAGTTCCGGTGGCTGCCTCCAGGGTGTCTGCAGTTCCGGTGGGCTGCCTCCAGGGTGTCTGCTGTTCCGGTGGCTGCCCCCAGGGCACCAGAAGCCTTTCTAAAGGCTCCATCCTCACCAGAAGCCTTTTCTAAAGGCTCCATCCTTCACCAGAAGCCTTTCTAAAGGCTCCATCCTCACCAGAAGCCTTTCTAAAGGCTCCATCCTCACCAGAAGCCTTTCTACAGGCTCCATCCTCACCAGAAGCCTTTCTAAAGGCTCCATCCTCACCAGAAGCCTTTCTAAAGGCTCCATCCTCACCAGAAGCCTTTCTAAAGGCTCCGTCCTCACCAGAAGCCTTTCTAAAGGCTCCGTCCTCACCAAAAGCCTTTCTAAAGGCTCCATCCATCCTCACCAGAAGCCTTTCTAAAGGCTCCGTCCTCACCAGAAGCCTTTCTAAAGGCTCCGTCCTCATCAGAAGCCTTTCTAAAGGCTCCATCCTTGTCAGAAGCCATTTCCAAGGCCCACGTCTCGTCAGAAAAGCCTTCCAAAGGCCCACGTCTCGTCAGAAGCCTTTCCAAAGGCCCGCGTCTCGTCAGAAGCCTTTCCAAAGGCCCGCGTCTCGTCAGAAGCCTTTCCAAAGGCCCGCGTCTCGTCAGAAGCCTTCCCAAAGGCCCGCGTCTCGTCAGAAGCCTTCCCAAAGGCCCGCGTCTCGTCAGAAGCCTTCCCAAAGGCCCGCGCGTCTCGTCAGAAGCCTTCCCAAGGCCCGCGTCTCGTCAGAAGCCTTCCCAAAGGCCGCCGTCTCGTCAGAAGCCTTCCCAAAGGCCGCGTCTCGTCAGAGGCCTTCCCAAAGGCCCGCGTCTCGTCAGAGGCCTTCCCAAAGGCCCGCGTCTCGTCAGAGGCCTTCCCAAAGGCCCAAGTCTCGTCAGAGGCCTTCCCAAAGGCCCAAGTCTCGTCAGAGGCCTTTCCAAGGGCTCCAGCCTCGTCCGAAGCCTTTCTAAAGGCTCCATCCTCCTCAGAAGCCTTTCCAAAGGCTCCATCCTCCTCAGAAGCCTTTCCAAAGGCTCCAGCCTCCTCAGAAGCCTTTCTAAAGGCTCCAGCCTCCTCAGAAGCCTTTCTAAAGGCTCCAGCCTCCTCAGAAGCCTTTCTAAAGGCTCCATCCTCCTCAGAAGCCTTTCTAAAGGCTCCAATCCTCCTCAGAAGCCGTTCTAAGGCTCCATCCTCCTCCTCAGAAGCCTTTCTAAGGCTCCATCCTCCTCAGAAGCCTTTCTAAAGGCTCCATCCTCCTCAGAAGTCCTTTCTAAAAGCTCCATCCTCCTCAGAAGCTTTCTAAATGCTCCATCCTCCTCAGAAGCCCTTTCTAAAGGCTCCATCCTCCTCAGAAGCCTTTCTAAAGGCTCCATCCTCCTCAGAAGCCTTTCTAAAGGCTCCATCCTCCTCAGAAGCCTTTCTAAAGGCTCCATCCTCCTCATCAGAAGCCTTTCTAAAGGCTCCCCATCCTCCTCAGAAGCCTTTCTAAAGGCTCCATCCTCCTCAGAAGCCTTTCTAAAGGCCCCCCATCCACGTCAGAAGCCTTTCTAAAGGCTCCAGCCTCGTCCGAAGCCTGTCTAAAGGCTCCATCCTCCTCATCAAGCCTTTCCAAAGGCCCGGGTCTCGTCAGAGGCCTCCCCAAAGGCCACTGCCCTCCGCGGAGACCCCGTCCTGAGGCCTTACTAACGGCCACAACCCCCAGAAAAAACCGTCCGAATGATTGTCCTCCTCCATGGAGACCAAGTCGTCCGCCTCTGCTGTCAAGCGTCGCCACGTCACCTCTGCTCTCCCTCCAGCATCCCGTCGTCGTCGCTCTGCCCTCAAGCATCACGTCGTCCACGACTCTGCTCGGCAGCCTCAACGTCGTCCACGACTCTGCTCGGCAGCCTCACGTCGTCCACGACTCTCTCTGCTCGGCAGCCTCACGTCGTCCACGACTCTGCTCGGCAGCCTCACGTCGTCCACGACTCTGCTCGGCAGCCTCAACGTCGTCCACGACTCTGCTCGGCAAGCCTCACGTCGTCCCCGACTCTGCTCGGCAAGCCTCACGTCGTCCACGACTCTGCTCGGCAGCCTCACGTCGTCCACGACTCTGCTCGGCAAGCCTCACGTCGTCCACGACTCTGCTCGGCAGCCTCACGTCGTCCACGACTCTGCTCGGCAGCCTCACGTCGTCGACTCCGCTCTCCAGCGACCCTCCAGTCGTCGTCTCTGCGGTCAAGGCATCGCCCGCCTCGCCTCTGCTGTCAAGCATTGCCGCCTCGCCTCTGCTGTCCATCGCTATCGCCGCCTCGCCTCTGCTGTCAAGCATCGACGCCTCGCCTCTGCTGTTCAAGCAAACGTCCGCCTCGCCTCTGCTGAACAAAAGCAACGTCGCCTCGCCTCTGCTGACAAGCAACGTCGCCTCGCCTCTGCTGACAAGCAACGTCGCCTCGCCTCTGCTGACAAGCAACGTCGCCTCGCCTCTGCTGACAAGCAAACGTCCGCCTCGCCTTCTGCTGAGCAAACTCAACGTCGCCTCGCCGCTGCTGTCAAGCAACGCCGCCTCGCCGCTGCTGTCCAAGCAACGCACCTCGCCCCTCTGCTGTCAAGCAACGCCGCCTCGCCGCTGCTGTCAAGCATCGACGCCTCGCCGCTGCTGTCAAGCATTGCCGTCCTCGCCTCTGCTGTGTCAAGCCATCGCCGCCACTCGCCTCTGCTGTCAAGCATCGACGCCTCTGCCTATGCTGTCAAGCAAACGTCGCCTCGCCTCTGCTGACAAGCAAACGTCGCCGGTCGCTCTGCTGACAAGCAACGTCGCCCCTCGCCTCTGCTGACAAGCAACCGTTTCGCCTCGCCTCTGCTGTCAAGCAACGCCGCCTCGCCGCTGCTGTCAAGCAACGCCGCCTCGCCGCTGCTGTCCAAGCAACTCCGCCTCGCCGCTGCTGTCAAGCAACGCCGCCCTCGCCGCTGCTGTCAAGCATCGCCGCCTCGCCGCTGCTTGTCAAGCATCGCCGCCTCGCCCGCTGCTGTCAAGCATCGCCGCCTCGCCGCTGCTGTCAAGCATCGCCGCCGATCGCCCGCCTTTCGCCCTGCCTGTCAAGCCTCGCCGCTGCTTTCCGCTGCTGTCCAGCATCGCCGCCTCGCCGCTGCTGTCAAGCATCGCCGCCTCGCCGCTGCTGTCAAGCATCGCCGCCCGTCGCCGCTGCTGTTCAAGCATCGCCCGCCTCGCCGCTGGCTGTCAAGCCTCGCCTGGTGGTCGACTCTGCCCAGCCGCCTCGCGTCGGCGACTCCGCTCTCAAGCGTCGCCTCGTCGTCTTCCTCGCTCGCCCCCTTCTTCTCCTCGGTGCTTCCGCGCGCCGACCGCCCGACTGCTTGGCGATCCCCTCCTGGAGTCCGTCCGGCCAGGAGGCCTCCTGAGGCGAAGCCGCCCCCGGGGGTCCTTCCTCGGAGTCCTAAGCTCCGGCTCGGACTCCTTGGGGGGGCACTGTCACGCTACCCCCCGCCGTGCCTACCGTATCCTGCCGTCCCCCCGGACCAATCAGGGGACCTCACGGCGATCGCACTGATCGCCTCCAGCTGTGAGGTCCCCTACTTAAACACGGACGGTTGAGGCGGTAGACGCGGATCATTGACGTCATCGCCGCGTCCCAAACGCTCGTCGTCACCGCTCCTGGATGCTTCTCGTCCGCCCTCGCGTCCCTAACGCGCCTCCTAGGTTTGGTTAATGTCTATGTTTCATTTCCTTGTGTTATCCCCAATAAATCGATGTTCTGTTCAGTTCAACCTGCGTTCGTCTCCTCCCCTCGCCCTCGCACGTTACACAGGATCAGTCTTAGCCTAGCTGGTTGGGTAATTTCCTCCTGGAAAAACACAAAGCACAGAGATACATTCTGTGAAAATGTATTTAGTTTATGTTTTATTAAAAATTCTGAACTATTTGCCTTCTTACATCTACCAACATGAAGATCAAGTCAAGTCAAATGTATTTCCTTAGCACTTTTTTATAACAGAGTATTGTCTGCTATAAAAGCTCGGGGGGGGGGGGGTATTTTATATGTAAGAAATAAACAAAATTAATAACTTTATGACAGAAATAACTTTTACATTAATAACTTATGTAAATAAAATATACTATTTAAATATAATAATACATAGGCTAAAGATGTAATAAAATACAGAATATGGATAATGGAGAGTATAACAAAATAGACAATAGAGGAAACTATTGTATATAAGATAGTCTAATGAATAGATGAAATTTTGAATACAGCAGATTAAGGAGTAAAAAGATGATAATTTAGTCAAAAAAAAAGAGTCACTGCGAGGTCTTGTGTCCTCAACAGGACGGTAAGGAACTTCTCACTCTCTGATAAGTATTGAGTAATATTATGGGGAGTGGAACACAAATAAACATATACCACATGACTTTAATACATCCAACAGGAGAGCAAGAACGACTCTGTCCATTGCAGCATTGAATCTAGGGTATAAGGTGTGTAGATAATATCCCACGTCAAAAAGAGGATGCAGTATTCTTTTTTTTAAAGAAAGTGTTTAATCCTAAGAGGCACTGCTGTGCTGCCAGTCCGGACTTGTTGCATGGCTGTAGTGTCGGTCTTAATGTCCTGCAGCAGACTCTGCATGTCTCTGATCTGTGACTGTCTTTGAAAGCTCTTTTTGATTCTATCTCACTTGGGTTGAAGAGTTATCATTACCTGGGAGAGTTTTGCACAGGTTCCCCTTTTTGTAAAAAGGATAGTTCAGTGTTCCTCAGCCTCAAAGATACTGGGAGGAGGGCAATTGTTTATCATGTGTCATTGATAAATACATGTCAAACTCATTGAACTATTATTATACTAATATTATATTATAATAGTTGTTTATCTGTTTTCTAAGCACCTGTGTTTCCTAATGGGAGACATTTTACACAGCCTTAGCTGTTTACTTGTCACGCCCGCGAGCCGCCCGGCTCGCCACACCTGCGTTCGTGAACGCTAATCATGTGCACCTGTTCTCATTTCCGTTCTTACCCTACTTAAGCGGCACTCCGGTCTCTGTCGGTGCCGATTCACGATGTTGCTTTCTAGCCTCACCACGCCATTCTCAGTCTCTTCAGTCCTTCAATGTTTTGAGCCAAATAAATGCGAGTCTCGCTTACCAGTGGCACGCGTCTGTCTCCTGACTCCTCGCCGCCGCGTTACATTACTTCATTTTGCACTGTTTTAATGGTAGTGCTACCATCACCAGTTTCTGTAATTGTTGGTTTCTGTGTTCTATTACTTGCATTATTGTGGTTGAAATGCTCGATTCTTGTCTTAAGGTGATCAACGAGTGAATAGTAACCTATTCCTAAATGTTCTTTTTTATCTGTTGTGTCTGCAAAGATCAAAGGATATTTAGACACAATCTCTATAGCTGCCTCTGTACAGGCAGTCCTGTTTGGGTTTGGACAGTGTTTTCTGTATGGCACTCACCACAGCTCTCACCATGACTCTTCTATTTGCATGGTTGGCTCTTTCCCCTCTTCCTGTAACCATTGAGAGTGAAGCATACATGTCCCATGGGCTCTCTAACTGGCTGCATGCCAAAGTAGGAGAGAATGAAGGCATTAACCAGACCTCAATAAATAAATGACCAAGTATATTTTTGTCTCATTTGTTTAACTGGGTTCTCTTTATCTACTTTTAGGACTGATCTGATGATGTATTAGGTCATATTTATGCAGAAATATAGAAAATTCTAAAGGGTTCACAAACTTTCAAGCACCACTGTATAGATACATATGTTTTTGAAATTGAATTAAATCGAATAATTGTGGGTATATTTGTGTTTATGTGTGTTTATTTTTCCAACTCCAGATGGGCTTTCATGTATCTATTACTGAGGAGAGGCTTCTGACTGGTCGCTCTCCCATATCCCCAGATTGGTGCAGTGATGGATGACCTTCTGGAAGTTTCTCCCATCAGAGCAGCAGACTTTTTTTGTATCCTTCTCCAGATCTGTGGCTCCACACAGTCCTGTCTCTGAGCTTTACAGGCAGTTCTTTCCTCCTCATGGTTGGGTTTTTGCTCTGATATGCATTGTTAGCTGTGAGATCTTATATAGACAGCCGTGAGTCTTTCCAAATTGCGTCCAATCAGCTGAATTTACCACAGCTGAATCCAATCAAGGTGTAGAAACATCTCAAAGATGATCAAAAGAAATGGGAGGAACCCAGAGCTAACATTTCAAATGTTACAGCAAAGCATCTGAATACTTATGTCCATGTAAAATTTTAGGTTTTCCTTTTTAATAAATTTGCAAAAATGTCTGTTTTCACTTTCTCATTATAGGGTATTGAGTGCAGAATGATTTATGTTTTTTTTTTATATTAGCAAAAAGCTGCAACTTAACAAAATATGAAAAAACATGAAAGAGTATGAAGACTTTCTTAATGTTTTAGCTCATATCTATGCGAAAATATAGAAAATTCTAAAGGGTTCACAAACTTTCAAGCACCATTGTAACAATGCATTGTCTACAGTAAGACCCATTCTCTCTGTACCCCCGTCCCATTGTTACATGATTGAATGACAAAGCAGGTGGTAGCTGTATTAATACCACTATGGCTTGTGCGATGAGCTGAATGATGTGGTAGCCCTTCAAAGTCTCATTCAAAGCTTTGTTTATGATTACAGTAAATCCTTATTCAGTGACCTTGTAGCAGAGTTCCTGAAATAAGAAGACTGGAAGTGTTGTACAATCTCACAACAGTGTTGATATTTTGAAAGATTCTCATACTTTGTACTTGATGAATACTGGGATGAGAACACCAAGTGGCCAGCTTCAGTGTCCATGGTCAAGACTTGAAGAAACTAGTGACAGTTTAGAAGAGTTTAAATGAGGCATACCAGGACCCAACCCAAACCACCAATACAGCCTCAGACTATTAGTCTGTCTTGAGTGGCAAATGTAGTCAGATAGCAGCATGATTTACATCATACCAGCCCAATTTAGCCTTCAACTCCAGGGTTTCCATGTCCTTAGGCAAAGCCCTAGTAAGGCAAACAGTGTGGCTGCAGGGGGTGCCATGGTGCTGAATCTGTATAAGCTCCCCTAGGTTGTGGTTTAGATCTGCGCTGTATTTTTCATTGAAAACTTTCGTTTTCCAGCACTGCAAAGCAACAATGATCAGCATTTGAGCTTTACTCTGAGCTTTAGCATGGCCATGACTGAATTATTATTATTATTATTTTTTTACATTTTTGCTGACACAACCACATGGCTGTTCGTGTTTTTTTTCTTATACAGTGTGTGTGTGTGTGTGTGTGTGTGTGTGTGTGTGTGTGTGTGTTTGTGTGTGTGTGAGGTCAGACGTTCGAGTGTGAATTTACTGTAAAGAGTTGACATTGCCGTTGCTGGAATTTGCCCTATTTAGGTCACTTCTGAGGTTAGAGTCGTTGATCTACATGTACAAGATATGGGTAAACTAAATAACACAGCTTTCAAAACTGTGGTACTAAAAATAAATACTATACTAGTTTTTAAAGTGGTACATTTTTAGCCCTCTATTTCACCACCCAGAAAAAAATATTGGTGCAACCCGACACTAATTATTGTTTTATTCAGTCCTGAATATGCCAAGTCAAGTCAAGTCAGATTTATTTATATAGCACTTTTTACAATGGAGCATTGTCTCAAAGCAACTTTAAAATTTTAGACTATCTCCTAATATCTACGTCCAATCCCAAATTGAGCAAGCCTAGGATGACAGTGGCAAGGAAAAACTCGCTAAGCATTATGAGGAAGAAACCTTGGGAGGACCAAAACTCAAAAAGGGACCCATCCTCCTTGGGCGCTGTGTATAAAATAATCATTGTATTTTAAAAATTACAGTATATAAGACTTTGCATATGTTACTATTATAACAAAACACAATGTTGTATTTCCCCCAAAGCCTTTCAGAAATTATTTAATCTATCTGACATTATTCTGGACAAATTCTAATGGACCCTCAGTGCTGCACATGGGTGACCCATGGGTTTTTTTCTGCCAGATACTGTAAGATGAGCATTTAAACCCCTAAGTGTTGGTCTTTGGTATCTGATGCCAAAAACAATCCAACAACAGTAAGGTGTATATCATCTTCATTCAGTGGCTGTGCCTCTTCGACACAAGATAATCTTCAATGTAGTTGAACAACAAGGTTAGCTGTCCCATGGCTTTGTACAAGCCTTTCTCTCCCATCTAAAGACAGACAATGCAATTAGCCATCAGTTCCTCTAACATGCAGATGTGTCATGATATTTAATGCACTGTTATTGGTTTCATTACATGGACACTTACTTTGCTGTATGATTCGTTGAGGCTGGAAACCTCAAATGGAGTCTTGCAGGTAAAGTAGTTCCTCTATAACACAAAAATGGTTGTGTTAATTGGATGTTATGTGCATGTTATTCCTGACTATAGTCACGTATGTTCATATGATAAGACACGACATGCCACACTAGTAGTATGCAATCTAGGGAATGACCTTATTGGAGCTTGTTCAGAAAAAAATTGTTTCATCTTTTTTTTTGTATGTATGTTGGTAATCTAGCTGTAACTATATAATGTAATAGTTTTACCACTATTACTCAATATATATACTTTATTTTTTTTAGCACATGCTAAATACACTTTTTACACAAACAGTGGAGAGTTTTAAAATGCTCCTTTTTAACTTATTTTCACTAGATTATACTTATTGTTGCTTGTAGCAGTTTTAAAAATAGAACTTTCACTGGAAAAGTGCTTTCTTACTGAGAGAAATCTCCACTTGTCATTTGTTTAAAGCTATTGTCTGAGATACACAAATTGTTCATAAAATCGCGTTTTTAGCTGTTAAACTGGTGTTTTATTCTGTAGAATAATGCATTTACTTGAACAAACTAAAATATTACATGTTTTTTATGCTTGTGGGACAAAAGGCCTCTATATAATTACTAAATATAAAATTACCTCAGGTTAGCTTCACTTGCTACGCCAGTTAGCAAACACATGTTATAACAGTGTTATCTCATAATGCTATACAGGGTATGGTCCTTTTATATTTATACTGACAATAAGTACGTTTAATTGAAATGAATGATTTGGAATACAATTCAGACAGTTTTAATGTTTATTCTTTTACAAGCTTCTCGATATATGCTTCTTATTTGCCTAAATAGCCTACATAGCGTACTTTAAATAGGCTAGGCTATCGTTGTTAATTTGCTACATAGGCTACAAGATATATTTGTAGACGTTGTCACATTCTATGCGAACTTTGACTCCATGACTTTAGTTCGCTCTTAGATTTATCATCTACGCCGCCCAAGGAGGTTGGGTCCCTTTTTGAGTCTTGGTCCTCCCAAGGTTTCTTCCTAGAACTAGGGAGTTTTTCCTTGCCACTGTCGCCCTAGGCTCGCTCAATTTGGGATTGGACGTAGTTATTAGGAGATAATCTAAACTTGTAAAGTTGCTTTGAGGCAATGCTCCATTGTAAAAAGCGCTATATAAATAAATCTGACTTGACTTGACTTGACTCATTGGCGTACATATGGAAGGGCTTGTATTATTAGATATATATCGTTTGGGTTCATTTGTCTTTTGTTTAGTAGAACTAAGATTTATTACAGATTTTATTCGTTTTCCTTCTGCCACATTTCTCCAAATCTATATTTGTTAATTCGCAAAAGCACGATACTTTTACGTCGTCATTATTTGACCAGCCTATATTGATAGAAATATAGAGAAATATACTATAATTTGCCTGATGGGTGTATTTTACACGCTTTCTTTAGATGTACTGGTTAATTGTGGGCTATTTATGTAAAATCTCGGTCATTTTACTTAACCAGTGAACACATTCGTAGCCGTAAGTGTACTATTCTGTTGTGAATGACAGGAAAGCGATAAGTCCGTCCGTTTGGGATTCAGGATGAGAGTAGATCAGACCGTATATCGCAACAACAGACAGGTTTTAAGCTAATCAGCAATGGAGAATATTAAAGGTTCATAACAATGGACAGTCACTAATTTAATCATCTCCCTCTTGAGCTGGAGAAAAACACCTCCGATGGTGTCGATCTGCGTCTTGCGTTTCTGATATTTGTCCCCACTGACGGCGCTTGGTAAGACCGTGTTCAGGTAGAAATGCAGGACGTCGTCCATCACTTTGCATCCGTAGGGACTCTGAAAACCAAACGTGATCGAATTACATGTGGATCCGACACATTCCATCACTCTAGATCGCTTTTGTGTCTGCTGAATATGAAGGTTCATGTAACTTCAGTTTCAGTTTCGGTTTGATTGGTGTCATTACGCAGCGCAACTGAGCTGCAGGTGCAGAGCAAATGACTGCTTGAATGATGCTAAACACCAGCAATTGTATTGAAAAAATCCTACTGAGCGGGTAAATAGCGTAATACTTACTTTGAAGTGGTCGAGTATCGTCATGTTGAATAGTGAAGATTGCAGATCATCCAGGGACTCCTAAAACGACAGTAGAAAGATTAAAAATATAATAACACCTGACCAAGGAAAAAATTTTCATAGCAAAACTGTGAATTGCATGACAGAATTAAGACACGAGTATATGGTTCTATGCAGTCCTGTTCACACTTGTGCCTCTGTGAAGGAACCTTCATTTTTCACTATTACTAAATCATTAAATGTGTTAACCTTTGTTTTACTTTTAAAACCAAATGACTGAGTTGAGATTCTATGCAGTCCTGATAACTCCAGTGCCTCTTTATCACTAATTCAACCAAACCAAACATAAAGCACCTGAAAGATACTCACGTAGTAGTCTCGGATCTTGTTGTAGGACCTTCTCAGTGCTTTCAGTCTGACTGGAAACTCCTCAACGAAAGAGCAGCACCTGTCCTTGCAGATGATTTTCTTGCTCTGACTGGCGTCAAGCAGCAGTGCTGTGAGCAAGCAGTGCAGGAGGAACCTACTGAGGAGCATTGTCAAAGACCTTATCACACTAGATATCAACCTGTATGCTTCAGCTGAACCCTCAAGGGGAAGAGTGGTGCAGAAGAGCTCAAGTGTTGTCATTTTTATAAGCGAAATTCTTCGTTGTGGGCTGGATATATTTACTGTCACACTAATTATTATTCTTTTTTTTTTTGCAGAAAGAATTCTGGGAATGAAGCTGGGTTTCCCCTAGTAAACCCAGAGTAAACTTTTCTAGGTGATAAGCAACTTTAGTCAGCATTCAAACATTACTTTATTTGGAAGCTGCTTTCTTTAAAAAAAAAAAAAAAAAAAAACTATTACTTGCATAACAGAACAACATATGTTTAATGACATCATTATACAGTGGTGCTTGAAAGTGTGTGAACCCTTTAGAATTTTCAAAATTTCTGCATAAATATGACCTAAAACATCATCAAATTTTCACACAAGTCCTAAAAGTAGATAAAAAAGAACCCCGTTAAACAAATGAGACAACAATATTATACTTGGTCATTTATTTATTGAGGAAAATGATCCAATATTACATATTAGTGAGTGGCAAAAGTATGTGAACCATTGTCTGGTGTTACCCAACATCCCCCCCCCCCCCGCCTTAATGTTGTATAACATTACTAATGCAAGACTCAATCAATTTTTCAAATGAAAAATTTTCCACCAATCAATTCATGCTGGATTGATTATCCAGTTTAGTAAGATAACCCAATTTAGGCAAAGTGTTCATGGTGCCATATACCTTCCACTTCTTAACAATGCTCTTAATGTTACTCTGTCGGATAGTTAAAGCCCGTGAAAGTCTGATGGTATTCTTCTCATAACTTTCCAGAATTATTCTCTAGCCATTTTGAAAGCACATTATCATTCATTCATTCAGTCATTCATTTTCTTATCCGCCTAATCCTTGGTCAGGAAAGCAGGTGCCTAACCAGCGTCACGGGTCGCAAGGCAGGAACAACCCTAGACAGGGTGCCAATCCATCGTAGGGCTCATACACACTCACACACTAAGGGCACTGTAGAAACTCTAACACACCCAGTCTAAATCCTTAATGTTTGTCACATTACACAATGAAATTAGAATAAATTAAATAAAGCTGTACAGTAGTAAAGCTCTATTTACGGAAATATAATCCTGAAAGTGGGAACAATTGATGCTGATCAATGACTAAAATTAAATTGGTGAAATACCTGGTTTCTGTAAGTGATTAGCACTTGTCAGGTAACCACTAAAAACTTGCTTAGGTACAATCGATCACCTTTCAGATCACACTCCAGGTTAACTGGTATGGACCTGTTATCTACATCTATATATACCTGATATCAATGACAGTGGTTTGATGCAGCATAAAACCTGCAGCTCCTTGAAGATTACACTAGGAGTTTATAGTAACGGAAGAAACTCACCATAGTTGGTAAAGTACCGGTCAGTGCGATGGGTAGCATGTTTGCTTCACAGCAATTTAGAAAGCCCATAGTGTGTGAACAAATAATACACATGAAACCCAATACGTAGTTGAATCCTCATAATTAAGGCACATGCTCAGTTAAATGAATGGTTATCTATTTTATGAATAACAGCTCCTTAACTATAATGTATTTAAATCTATTACGGGATTTCTTATGCTCCCCTAGTATATGACTAGGAATTCATATATTTAATAGAAGCATTTATAATCTAGATGTGATATCAACATTCTTTGCAGTGCAGTTTACAGAAAAGGGGTCAAACGTGGAGCTGAAGCAGGTATACAGGATAAGTGTGAATGACTTGCTGTTCCATGATTGAATGACAAAGCAGGTGGTAGCTGAATTAATAACACTATGGCTTGTGGGATGAGCTGAATGATGTGGTCGCCCAACCCATTATGTAAATAGTCCTTCCCTCAGTGGTGAGGTGAGAAACCTCATCTCATTCAAGACATTGTTTATTACCGTAAACCTACACTTACACTTTCACTTCCTCATTCAGTGTAACTAAATGATACCTTGTAGCAGAGTTCCTGAAATAAGAAGACTGGAAGTGTGGTACAATCTCACATCAGTGTTGATATTTTGAAAGATTCTCAGCTTTGTACTTGATGAATACAGGATGAACCACCAAATGGCTAGCTTCAGTGTCCGTGGGTCTATTTAGGTCCCTTCTAGATAGAGGAGTCGTTTATCATTCACTCATGTTTTAACACACCCTGATGCCATAGGTCTAGAATGTACAGAATGGGTAACTAAATAAACACTGCCTTCAAACTGTGGTAATAAAATGAATACTAGCGTTTAAAGTGGTACATTTTTAACCCCTATTACCACCCCCAGAAAAATATTGTGCAAGTCTACCCTATCAGTGATTTTCATTTATACTGACTATGTGTACAAATAACTCATTGTAATTTTAAAAAATTACAGATATAAGACTTTGCATTGTCCCTCTTATAACAAACACAATGTTGTTTTACCCTACCCGCAAAGAAGCTGCAAAAGAATTTAATCTGCCTTCGTATTATTTCTGGCTAAATTCTAAGGGACCTTCACTGCTGACATGTTGACCCTAGATTTTTTTGTCTTGCCAGATCGGTTAATGATGAATCATTTAAAAACCCCGAATGTTGGCCTCTGGTATCTGGTGCCATAAAACAAGCCAACACCAGTAAGGTGTATAAACCCAAAGACACATCTTCTCAGGGGCGCAAGGTGCCCGAGGTGAAAATTGCCATCCTCTCAAAGCTCCACAGATCTATAGTAATGTGAAAAACTCTTAGGCCAACCATTGGATTTTTTGTTTTAGCATGATAATGACTCTATATATATAATATATACTACTATATAATATAGCTATATATATAGATTATATATTATATATATATAATATATATATATAGCTAGATATGGTATACTTATATATATATTCTCTATATATCTAATATGTAATGTCATTCCTATATATATAATATCTAATATTATATAGTATATATATACGTCCATTATATACATATACATATAATATATATATATATCTATATATATCTATATCTATCATATATCTATATACATACATATATATATATATTCGTATATATATATATATATATATATATATATATATATATATATATATATATATATATGATATTGTCAACTTGGTTTTGTCACTTTGATTATTTAAACATTTGCCTATGCTGCCATTTGATATCCAGCTTCATTCTGCCATTTAACACCGGAATGACTGACTTTTTTAGATACTGAGGACATGGTTTCTGCCAAACCATTAGAGGGGCATTAGTCCCCTTTTGTGATGCATATGATTTCAGCCTGCAGCTAATCCAGACAACCCCACCCACCCCCAACTACTCTCTCAACTCTGATTCAAGCATGACTTGTACTAGTACTGTACAGTTAACTTTTCTCTGTGTACATATGGGTTTTTGTTTTCAATAAATAAAACATGTTTTATTTGTGGTTTGTAAGAAGAGGTTTTGTTAATCATGTCACTAAAGTATTATGTAAGAAAAAACTGTAACATAGTTTATCTTATTTTCTTATATAGTCAAAATAATATGTAGCTCAGGTAAATGAGGGTAGCAGGAAATACACAGCAAATGCAAGCCAAAACTTGTGATGTTGACAAGAGATGGAGTTGATAAAAAAGATCTAACACAACAGTAATAGTTTGTTGTTTGTTGTTTTCCATATTTTTGTCAATAACAAAAACAGAGATAGAGGTAGAGAATAACTATCAGGGAGTCTTTATAAATATATGCAGGTGTGTGTATATTGTTTGTATAGACAGGTAATTAGATTGCATGTATATAAAGAAATAAATACATGTATTTGTAAAACACAGAGAGACAAAAAATAGCTTTACCAGAGAGAAAAGTACACAATTACTGTCGTTAATCATTTTCTAATTGTCGATGCTACACATACCACACATAAAGTAGCTACACAAATTTACACCTGGGAAACACATTTAGGCTGCATCTGCGATGCGAAATACTTTACAACTTTTTGAATGGCTCTAATCCTATTCTTAAGAATCAGAATAAAAGCACACACAGACGAGTGCGGATCATTATTTTTTCCTGCTCTCCTGTTTGGAGCACACGCAAACACAATGGCACACAAGAGGACCTACACTCCGTTGCAACCGTTGGAATTACTGAACGCTATGGATGACTGCGAGTCTGACGGAGGAGAGGAACTAACCTTGCAGACTCAGAGTTTCGCTTAGAACTGTCGACAGAAGTAAAATTCCTTACATCCATATAAAATCCCTTACATCCTCTGAATGACAGCGCTTGAAAAGCACTATATTTTTATTCCTCAAACTTAATGTATCTTCTTGCATTTTGCATCTTCTTATTCTGCTTCAGTTTTCTTCAATTCATACTGCCTGAACCGCTTAACATTCAGACTCCGTTCAAATTGCGTTTCGAAGCTGTGAGAGGCGAGCTATGCATTTTTAGAGTTGATAGGATTTGTTGATTTTAATAAATTTACATTTATATGTTAAAAATATCCCATAGAAATGAATGGAGGAATGTTCAGAAATTCTAACTGACATTGATGATGTCACAACAAGCCACTCAGTGCAAAAGCGTCACAGACACTATGCATCTCCTGTTGGAAATGCAACTTTAGCTTATATTTCTGCACTTTTATGATTTTTGAACATTATCAGTGTTTTTCTTCACATTTATGCTTAAGATTTGTGTTTATTCACATTTCTCATGTCAGACATGTTGCCACAAATAAATTCTACCTAACAATTCACAAATTGTCCTCAAATCTTAGGTCAGTGTAACTACATATCTTAATGATTTTACAGTCATCAATATGACCTCTTTCTGAGATTTTGTAGTTACCCAATAATGTCAATGAAAAAGAGATTAAGCCCATTAGGTTATCATATGGAGAACTTCCAGATTGACCTTAAGAAAAGAGTTTCTTAATCTGTGGTCCAAGGAGTTCCATAAACGTAGAAAGGATTTTGTTTTGTGGTCATAAGTTATGTACTTTTCCTGTGAAGGGGTCTGTGACTTTTACCAAATGTAAACTGGGTTCAAATGGTTAAGAACCACTGCTTTAGAGTAACTGTACATGCTTCTGAACTATGAAATGAAGGAAGATTTTACTTCCTGAAAGATGTCCAGCGATCATAAGAACCTCATAATATCCACATTTAGCCTCTACTAGTGACTGACGGTGTAGATTAGATTTATTGCTATTATGATTTTACTAGTGGACTTTTAGGACATTCTGCTGATATTTACATTAAAAAAATACATCTTTTGTTGAAGTGTAATTTATTAAAGCATTAACAAGCCTAAATGCTGTTATTTCTGCTCTTTAATGGATTATTGTTAATAAAAAATTTAGTTTGGTTTATTTGATCAGTTACAAATTAGCCGTAAACGTCATCACAAAAAAGAATCGTGATAAACATTGTGGATTTATCTGTTTTATTTACTACCTGATAAAAAATTAATAATACTGCACTTCTGAAACTGTGCAAGAAAATATCACAAATAGTATATGTACAGTTATAACTCTTTCTATTTCTATCATAATTAAACATTTTTCCAAGGAACAGGAAACTGAATTTAGAAACAGAAACCACACCTGTAATAAATCCATAAATTTAAAACTCAGATGTTTGTTCATTTTGCATTAGAATTTAAAACACGTTAAACAAATTTCTTATATTAACATTTTCAGTGCATTAACACACACACTCACTTTAAAGAAGGCTGTTTACTTTGAATAAACATTTCACACACACATACATAAATATGCAAGAAAAATATTACATAAAATACTGACAAAAACTGAGAACACTGAAATAAAACAATTACACATACATTAATTAAAATAAGACTGAAAAATTTTAGAAGTGGAGGAATGAGCTCCGAATCCTTTAAATTTTCTTGGTTTCTGATCACTAATGGACTAAACACAGTTTTTATTTATTCATATCGAGCTGAAATATGTTTGATGAGGAGAAACCGGTGGAATGAAGCGGCCAAATTTGGAGAGTATGACTCGAAAGAAACACCATTTGCTTCATCATAGCTCTCTCTCTAATCAGAAAGCTCATGATGTTTCCTCATTGATAAATAAACAAGAGTAAAGATGAGATGAAGATGATCAGAGAGTCAGGACACATCATGTTGACATCACCTGTTTGAAATCACATCATTATTTAGTTTTTTTAATTCATTACTAGCTCTAAATTGCCCCCAGACCTGAAATGAAGGAATGGATGTTTATTAACAAATGAAATCAAGTTGACCAGAAAAAACATAAAATATCTCAGGTTCATATGGTCAGCAATGAAACAGAAGTCATAGTAAATGTAAGAAACACTGTAGCTTTTAAATAGCACTTTCCATACCATCGCAACTTTTTCTGATTTGGGGTTGTATGTTGTCAGTAATCTTTTTAATAGTGCTTGATCTGGATAAAGAGCTTAAAAATCAGTAGTTTAATCTGGTATGTCAGTTTCTGTAAAAATGTCTGGAAAAACAGGAAAAACAGTTTTTACAATCGCTTTTGTTTCCATGCAGGTCTACAGTGAATTCCACAGGATCACCAATCAAAATGTACCATTCCTTTCCTTCTTTTCTGCACTTGACAAGTACACAGGTCAGTTGCCATAGCTCTACAAAAAGAGGAAGACTGGAAGTTTTGGTGAGGAGGCTTATGATGGCACATGAGGAACAGGAAAAGTACCTGTAATGCTTTATAGTGAGGACAATATGTGAACAATTGATCCTAACATCCTCCTTGACCGGCTTACAGCTGGACCTAAAAAGAGGATTCATCAGTGGTCTTCAGAACCTGCTAGGAACGTTTGTGTTCACTTTTGCCCATTAGCATTTGTTAATACCAATGGCTGATCAAACGTCCATTGAAATTACTGCATTGGAAAAGTGTTTCATTAAAAAAGTTGATGTGTTGAATAATTATTTCCCCCACTGTGTACTGCTTTGACTTGCATGTAAAAAATCAGAAAGCCATGTTGTAATGATGTTTTCTTTTCTCGTCATTAGCCTTTTTGTAAGCTTGATGATTCCTGCAGTTATACTGATTGTATTGATTGTACATGACTTGTAGACATACATTGAACAAGTACTCCCTTTTCGGGATCAGTTGGAGGAAGTGGCTCTGTCACTAAAGAGGATGTACATGCAGGAGTTCCCTTTAAAACACACAATGTGCCAATTATCCTTGAAAATCAGCTTGTAATGTCTCACAGATTCAGTGGTGATTTTGTTTGGACTTATCTATGCTCTCCATTTGAGCAACACTGAGACATTATTTGGTTTCTTTGTGTTCATCCAGGTTGTGCATTTTAAATCTTGATGATGGGAGGAAGCTCATACCTAAGCTACAGGCCTTGAGAAATGAGTAAAGTTGTCCAAAGGTTTTGATCTTGAATGCCAGCAATTTCTAAATCATTTTTGTTTGACATGCATGCCAAGAACATTTCTGTTTTCAATTCTGATTTTAGTACACCGGACTCTAATTTCAGCTTCAGATGAACTGCTAATCCTAGAGGTTCGCATAGTTTTACCAATCACAAATATGTAATATTGGATCATTTTCCTCAATAATATAAATGATCAAGTATAATATTTGTATCTCATTTAATTGAGTTATTTTTATATACTTTTAGGACTTAAATGAATAATGTGATATGAATGATGTGCAGATGATATTTTAGCCCGGAGTCACACAGAAAATATCAAAAACATTCAAAAACGTTCAAGCACCACTTTATATTTAATGGGAACACACAAGTCTAATATAAACCTTGCACAAACCTACTCTAACATTGAGGTCTTTGGAACGGGCTCACTGTCTGACAATGATGTGTGAGGTTTTTAGTACAGCTAAAAACTCTGTAAGCTTTAACTCTGCTTGCTCTCTTGATTCTTCACATTTCTTCCTAGTACTCTTTTTCCTCTCTCACTGATGTCAGCAATTGTCTTCCTACTGTCTGCCTATCTCCACCACTTCTCTCTCTTTTTTTAGGTACTTCACCCTCCTTTCAAAATCAGAAACTTGATGTTCTCTTTAACGCCTTTGTCTCTCAGCTGCATTTAGATCAAAGTGAATAATAAAGCTACATAAAATACATATGTGCATATATGTAAAATACATATATAGATACACTATGATATCCACTCTGTTATGTGCAGGTCTTCCCTGTTCGGTCTTTGGTGGAAACAGGGTGGATGTTCTGACCTAATAACCAGGTCACAGTAAAAGTGAAATCAGCATAAAAAATGCTGTTTAATAAGATTATTTTAAAATTATGAAATACTATACAATGCCAATTACAGTGAAGTTGGGACATTGTGTAAAACATAAATAAAAACAGAATAAGATCATTTGCAAATCCTTTTCAACCTATATGCAATTGAATACAATACAAAGACAAGATATTTAATGTTCAAACGGATAAACTTTATTGATTTTTGCAACATGTTC
The DNA here is from genome assembly GCA_025084515.1 of Ancistrus triradiatus. Lineage (NCBI taxonomy): Eukaryota > Metazoa > Chordata > Actinopteri > Siluriformes > Loricariidae > Ancistrus > Ancistrus triradiatus. Next base: position 36,263 of record JAJAGP010002364.1, on the reverse strand, counting down.
CAAAAAAGTTGGGACAGGAGCATGTTTACCATTGTTTTACATCACCTTTCCTTTTACCAACACTCAGTAAGTGTTTGGGAACGGAGGACTCTAATTGTTGAAGCTTTGTAGGTGTTATTTCTCATTCTTGCTTGATGTACAACTTCAGTTGCTCAGCAGTCCAGGGTCTCCGTTGTCTTATTTTGTGCTTCATAATGCGCCACACATTTTGAATGGGAAACAGGTCTGGACTGCAGGCAGGCCAGTCTAGCCATGTTGTTGTAACTCGTGCAGAATGTGCCTTGGCATTGTCTTGCTGAAATAAGCAGGGACGTCTCTGAAAAAGACGTTGCTTGGATGGCAGCATATGTTGCTCCAAAACCTGCATGTAGCTTTCAGCATTAATGATGCCTTCACAGATGTGCATGTTATCCATGCCATGGGCACTAACACACCCCCTTACCATCAGAGATGCTGGCTATTGCACTTAGTGCTATAACAATCTGGATGTGGATTCGTCAGACCACAGGGCACTTTTCCACTCTGAGTCAGTCCATCTCAGATGAGCTTGGGCCCAAAGAAGCCGGTGGGGTTTCTGGGTGTTCTTGATATATGGCTTTCGCTTTGCATGGTAGAGTTTTAACTGGAGTTTTAACTGCACTTGTAGATGGAGCGACGAACTGTGTTCACCGACAGTGGTTTTCTGAAGTGTTCCTGAGCACATGTGGGAATATCCGCTACAGAATGATGTCAGTTTTTAATGCAGTGCCACCTGAGAGATCAAAGGTCACGGTTATTCGGTGTTGGATTTCGGCCTTGCCACTTACTTGCAGAGATTCCTCCAGATTCTTTGAATCTTTTGATGATATTATGGGCTGTAGATGATGAAATCCCTAAATTCCTTGCAATTGCACATTGAGAAACGTTGTTCTTAAACTGCTGGACTATTTGTGGTGAACCTCACCCCATCCTTGCTTGTGAATGACTGAGCCTTTCGGGGACGCTCCCTTTATTCCCAATCATAACACTCACCTGTTTAAAATGAGCCTGTTCGCCTGTGGAATGTTCCAAACAGGTGTTCGGGCATTCATCAACTTTCCCAGTCTTTTGTTGCCCCTGTCCCAACTGTTTTGGAACGTTTTGCAGGCATCACATTCAAAATGAGTGAATATTTGCAAAAAAACAATAACATTTATCCATTTGTGTCACGATTCGCCATATAAAAGTGCTGGCAAACCGTCAAAACTAAATAAGAAGGTTTGGGACCCAAATGCAGTTAGCTCCAGATGGTATTAATGAACTGAAATAATGTTAAATAAATAAACTGAAATAAAGAATACAAATGAATAAATAACAAAGAAGAAGTGAGTCCCCCCCCCCATTCCTCTGCTCCTTCAAAGCGCGGCTTGAGCTCAGTGTGTGTGACTGCCTGATCGCACATTCTCTGATTTTTGCATACACACACACACACACACACACACACACACACAGAGACTCACTTCTTCTTTGTTATTTATTCATTTGTATTCTTTATTTCAGTTTATTTATTTAACATTATTTCAGTTCATTAATACCATCTGGAGCTAACTGCATTTGGGTCCCAAACCTTCTTATTTAGTTTTGAGGGTTCGCCAGCACTTTTATATGGCGAACTGTGACAGAAGTCAGATGATGCGACAGCTACTGCCAGTGGCGAGGCTCTTAAATAGCCAAAGGCAGCAGCTGAGGATCATTTGCTGTGATTGCGCTGTCTACTGACTGACAGCTCAACCACAGCGGCTGCCAGGGATCAAACCAGGAAAAGAGAGCGGTTGCTACCCTCTAGAGTCCATACCTGGTATGACTCCTGACAATCTGAACATTAAATATCTTGTCTTTGTAGTGTATTTGATTGAATATGGGTTGAAAAGGATTTGCAAATCATCGTATTCTGTTTTTATTTATGTTTTACACAACAACCTCATTGGAATTGGGGTTGTAGCTTTTTCCCATATTTCTCTCAAAAGGATCAATGTGATATTGTTGACAGTATTGTTGTCAGACTAATATAGAATAAAATGAAGAAAAACAGACCTTAAAATGAGGACTTAGTCGCTCCACCCCTATTCCACAGTTATTTTCCCTTGAAAAAGATGATGTGAGGAATCAAATATTTTCAAGGAAATGATGCCAGTAAGTAAATTGAAAAGTCTTCATTATTTCAGTATGATTTTTAGAAATTTATTATTTGGAAGAATAATCACAAACATCAGTACTGACACACACACACACACACACACACACACACACACAAAGTCTTGACTATGATTAAAAAATATTTTGTAATTTAAATGGATTTTAATAAATTAACCAAAACATGGTTGTTACCTGAAAATGTTATTCCTTTTAGTGAAGATCCTACCTGTGCACAAATAATATAAAGTAAATGTTGACAAATATAAATAAATGGTGTGTGTATTTTCATATGTACATACATTACAACAGTGTAGGTGGGAGGCTGACAGATGTGGCTTTAATGTATTAAAATATTGTATTTGTAATATAAACAGTCTCTGAGAAATTGCAGGAATTGCAATAAAGTGTTACAATCGTCCCCATACTCCCTCTCTCTACTGCTCAAACCCAGGAAAAAATGTACTGTGAAATTTGACAGTAGAACCATGAAGTGGCCAAATTACCACCAAAATTCATAGTACAACTGTGAAATAATTCATGATCAGTTCATAGTCCGTCAAGTTTACAGCTGTACTATGAAAGTTCACAGTAGAACCAAGAAGTTGCCAAATTACCATCAAACATCTATAGTAGAACTGTGAACTTCATGGTCAACCTTTTAAAGTTCACATTAAAACTATCAAGCAGTTCACAGTTTTACTATGAAAATTCACAGTACATTTTTTCCTGGGAAACCTGTGGCAGAACATAGGCTATTCTGAAACTGAAGTGCCTTAAGAAACTGATTAGGCTATTAAAGATAAACTATTGTGCTACTTTTTATTTTATTTTACTGTTCATGTCTTTATGTCTTTATGTAATCCTGGATTTGATTTCACTGTTTTGTGACTGCGTTTCTCACTGAAATGCTGTTCCTCCATTGCCTTTGTCTCTTTTTTGATTACTCACTCTGGAACTCTGGAATAGAGCCTTCCCTTTGCTGAACTAGTTTTTCTTCTACAAGAAGGGTTTCCCTCGATGATAAACACGCTGTGGGTGGGGTTATGTGACATCCTCAGCCGATATTAGCAGACCTGCTGTGATATTAGCAGACCTGCTAGCATCTTGCTGATGTCCAAGATGGTGCAGTATGTTTGGTGGTAACTTTTTTGCCACCATGTGTAACATAGGGTGAATTCCATTTCAGGGGCTGCATCCTTCAAAGGACGCGGCCTACACGGTCTATGAAGGTGTGTGCTTGGAAGGCTGGGTAGACCGCGGCAAAGGCCAAGCCGAAATGAGACGGTCTACTCTGCATTGGATTTCCTGTTTGCGTCACTGAAACACCCGCCCGCACCGTATCACAAAACAGCAATAATCTTATAACAATGGAGCCAGACATTGAGTTTTATTTTTGTTTTTTCAATTATTTTAAGAGACGCTTCACTGCAAGGCGCTGGCATTCATTTTCCCTCAAGCAGTTTTAATAAAGGCCCCCCCGTTTGCTCCTTGCTCCTTAAAACAAACAAAAAAATGTTGTGCTTTTGCTTTTTAACATTTACCTGTTCGAGTTTTAAAATCCTTACATTTAAATAACGAATATTCCTCAGCCAACTGTTTCCGATATCGCTAAGTTCCCCTCAGGCGCAATGCACCTCGGGATATGGTAGGTCGCTAAGGATACATCGGATGTATCCTTCGTTTTTAAGGGAAAAGAAGGACGCATTTACCGGCCGCATACGAAGGAGCCTTCGGAATGGGACAGCCTAGGCTGCAACGCTATGACGCAATCGGTCTTCAAATGCGTCATTCGAAGGATGCAGCCCCTGAAATGGGATTCACCCATACTGTTATGCAGATTATGATAATGAATGGTAGATGCAGGTAATGTCCCTACGGGGTCGCTGTGGGCAAAAAAAAAGAAAGCAAGTAAAAAATAAATAAACAAATAAATAAATAAATGTATGCATGTTCCTGTTTTGTTAACTACGAACTACTGTGTCCGTGTGCGATTTGTTATTTCCCTAAATATCAAGTTTATTTGGCGAACCCCTGTGGAGCTCGGTTACACATGGTACACGTGGAATCGTTGGCATGTATCGCACTTTGGGTAAAAGGATGTCCCGAGAGCAATTATGCTCATCCGGACTTGATGCCGTTCCAATTGGTTACCGGTTGGCTCATACTAGAAAAGGTGTTAAATATCAAAACTTGCGACTTCTTAACTATGCACCTTGGACTAAAGATGTTTTTTACGGTAAAAATTGCGTTTATTCATGTAAGGTCTGTTTCAAATAAGGCCTTTTTTAAACGACTCTTGTTGCACATGATTTAGACTTTGTTTTTAACTGAACCATGGTCGCAGGCTGATGCTTTAAGCATTTTTTTTTTTTTTTTATGTTTTTCCTATGGATTGTGGGTTTTTCTAAAACCTGTGTCAGAACATAGGCTATTCTGAATCTGAAGTGCTTTAAGAAACTGATTAGACTATTAAAAATTAACTAAAGTGCTACTTTTTATTTTATTCCACTGTTTGATTAGATTTGATTTCACTGTTTTGTCACTGCGTTTTTGGCTGGAATGTTGTTCCTCCATTGCCTTTGTCTCTTTTTCGAGTAGTCATTGACAGTCTGAACTCTGGAACAGAGCCTTCAGTTTGCTGAACTGGTTTTTCTTCTACAAGAAGGATTTCCCTCGATGATAAACACGCTGTGGGTGGGGTTATGTGACATCCGCAGCCGATACTAGCAGACCTGCTGTGAGAGACTTTACTCTCGGACCGGCATTATTGGTGAAATAAGCTGCCGCCTCCATTTCAGTTCTTTGGGTAACTGTATGCGCTCCTGCCTGCAATGTAAGTTTCTATAATTTTATTAGATATTCCTGCTGAAAGAAGGTACTATAAAATCATAGGTTGATAGATAGATTCAACTTTATTGTCATTGCTCTGTACATACACAACGAAAGGAGTGCAGTTAGCGTCTACTAGAAGAGCAAGTGCAAAAGTAGAACAGTGCAAGAACAAAATAATAAAAAAAATAAAACAGTACATTTGTAGATAAGTTGCTCAAGTCCAAGATGGCGCAGTATGTTTGGTGGTAACTTTTTTGCCACCGTGTGCAACATACTGTTATGCAGATTATGATAATGAATGGTAGATGCAGGTAATGTCCCTACGGGGTCGCTGTGGGCAAAAAAAAGAAAGCAAGTGAATTTTTTATTTTTGGATTGGATTTTTACAGAATTTAATTGTAAACTATGGTGGAAAATAATTTGGTCAATAACAAAAGTTCAATTCAATTCTCAATAAAACATAACCTTTGTTGGCAATGACAGTGGTCAAATGTCTTCACCATGTTGGCACACACTGTAGCTGGTATTTTGGCCCATTACCACCAAAATTCATAGTATAACTGTGAACTTCATGGTCAAACTGTGAAAGTTCACGTTAAAACTGTCAAGCAATTCACAATTTTACTATGAAAATTCACACTACATTTTTTCCTGGGTTCCCCGTGGATTACTGGCTGAGACGTGGATTACTGGTGGAGACTATAGCAGTTGTGTTTAGAAAAATATTTAAATGTACTGTGTTCTTAACTGAAGTTTATACTAGTTTTGAATCTTTAGCTTTTAAAGTTGAATTTAAGAACCCGCTGCTTTTTGCATTCTTATCTATAGAGCACCTCAATTTAATAAGGATTTTTTTAAGGTATTTTCTGAACTATTGTCTTTGGTAACAATGTCTATAGATCACATATTGGTCTTGGGGGCATTTTATTCATGTATAGTGTTTTCAAAAGCCCATGGTCAGTGACTGAATCCATTTGTTAGGTCCAACCCAGTACTAACAAGGTGTACCCAATAAAGTGTGTGTGAGAGTGAGAGACAAAATAAATATTTAGTAATGGAGCCTTTTATTTATAAAGTATTGGCTATTGGATCTTCATTGGGAGACGGCAGATGAGATTTTCCTTGATCCTTAGAATCAAATATTAGGCAGAAATCTGAATGGAGGAACACCAACACGGATACAGGATCTTTACAGGGTGAGAAAGAGATACACATAACAAACAGGGGCACCAATTGGAAAGTGATGTCCTACTCTATTACTCTGACAAAAAGTAGGCAGAGCATTGAATTTGTAGGAATAAGCTGCTGCTATCTGAATATTCATTATCCAAACAGTTTAAAAGGAATTCAGATAACGAGGGTCCACTGCATATCAGCTCATGTAATTATATCAGCTTTATTATTTTTTTTAAAACTTGTTTTTCTATGTTCATGATGGTGCGTGTCCAGATGCTCCTTCATTTCATCTTAATGGTCACTGTGTGTGTTGGTAAGTGTTCAGTTTCTATAAACTGTTTCTGAATGAGTCTTCTAACTTATGAGCTCTATCTGAAATCAATGTAATGAATTTCTCTCAGCAGAATCTCTGATCATATCTGCCAGACTAAATTCCACAGTTCTCTTACCCTGTCAGTACAAACCTGATCCCAGTCAAACAACCATTGTTGGATGGAGCATTGGCTCTGAAGTTGTGTTTGAGAGATTGGGTGAGGCCTTTTATCAAGGTGAGGGATATGAGGATCGTGTGGATGTTCCTGAGGATGAGCTACTTAAGGGTAACTGCTCCTTGGTGCTGAAGTATGTCAGAGCTACTGATGCTAACATCTACAAAAGCTACATGGTGGTGAAACGTAGAAGGAGATCTGTCACTCCCAAAAAGGTTCTTGTCCAGAACGTCACTCTTATAATCGATGGTGAGTGAGACAAACTAAATCACAGTGAGAAAATAGATGTGAAATTAAGAAAGGCTCGGGTTGATGAGGTTTGGTGATGCAATATTTCTTGGTTCAGCTTTGCACCAACAGCCACCATGCTGTAATACATTAATTTATTTTCATACCCGCTTATTCCAATTCATGTGGGGCCAGAGCCTAACTGGAAGCACAGGGTGCAAGGGCACTTTAGAGAGGACCCTTGGACACACATCTCAGGAAAGAGGGAAAAAAGCCAGACACACATGGGGAGAACATACAAATTCCACACAGGCGGTGGTCAGACCATGACCTGAACCAGGGTTCTCTGGAACTGTGATGGCCTAGCAGTTAAAGTACTGGACTATGAGCCAGAAGGTCCAAGGTTCAAATCCCACCTCTGCCAAGCTGCCACTGTTGGGCAAGGTCCTTAACCCAGTAATGCTTTGATTGTATCAGGGGTAAGTCAATCTGGAAAAGGGCACCTGCTGAATGTACATTTCTCTGAAGCTGTGAGGCTACAGCACTGCACCACAATGACATCCTCACATTGTAATGATGGCACTAAATTCCAGCTTGAAGAAGCCAGAGCTGTGAAATAACTTTCTGATCTTTGCAGATTGGGAATTGGGAGCTGAAGCACAGTTTAAAGAGAATAGACTTTTCCTGTAAAGATTTGATGAATTTAGCATTAATTCTGTTCTCTTTTTCCTGTAAAGATGATCCTGATCTCACTACAGCAGAACCTGGAGTCAGGGCAGGTGAGAGAATTCAAACTTAATTAATAGATTTACTGGTTTATTAACTCTACAGAACAACATTTATCTCATTCAGAAACTTAAAAAATCATAATGGTCGAACTCAAACCAGTTTCCTATGTGATACCCATGTTTCAACCACACACCAAACAGTCATTCCACAGACACATGGCACAACAGAACCAGTTGATCAGGACAGGACTCAGCAGTTCATCTGCATCTAAAGGACATGGGGCATACCTTTGAGGATACTAATGTTCATATTTTGGACAGAGAAGACAGAGGTTTGAAAGAGGTGCTTTATGTCCAATTAGAACAACCATCACTGAACACTGAGGTGGCTTACGACACCAGCTGTCAGCCACCTACAAAGCAGTCTTGAGATCCCTTCCTAGGAGGTTTAACAACTCGCATGATGGCAGGGAGGAGCAACGACACGACAATGGGTCACACCTTGGCTCCCTGTGAGCCTAACGACTCCTGTATTAAGAGAGTGGGTCAAGTACAAGGTGACAACCTTACTAGACGTTAAATACCTGGAACAACCAAACTCTCATCAGTTGATTTTCTAACAAATATTAAAAAGCATGTTAATGTAGAAACCATAGAAAAAATGTGTGATGAAAGAATATTTTAGAAAAAGTCAGACAGGATCCTCTCTCCACACGTCCATTGCTGACTCTGAACATGGTTCTTTCTTCACTTAGAGTAACTACTTTGTGTCTCTTTCCAGGTGCTGTACAAATGCGTCCCAACTCGCTGATCAACTTCATCTCAGGTTTACTTTTTGTTTTTCTGTGAGAGCTTTCTCATTAGCACTTTGCTGATTTTTCCAGTCAGTGTACAAGTTTGGCTACTCCCTTTGACTGGTGTTTATCTGTGATGCCTGTAATTTACTTTACTTAAAATAACTCTAATGGTGACCATTAGAGTTAAAGGACTAAGAGTTCAGAATGGTGCTGCTGAACAGAGCTCATTCCTCCACTCGTTATTCGGCTGTACAAGGACAGATACAGGAAATCTTTCCTGCCCACTGCAATAACTCTATACAATGACTGACTCGTATCCCGATAGAGAGAGGATAGGCAATGGCATAAACATGCCATTGGCATAAATGCACATTATTAAATTCTCTGGCATTATTTATAAAATTTCTAGTATTTGTTATAAATTTGTAACATTATTTGTTTGTGTACAATTTGTAATTTTTTCTGACATTATTAGTAGTTGCACTATATCTATTTTCTGTATTTATATTTGCGTATTGTTATGTGTGAGGACAAAGAAACACAGAAATTTCCCTTTGGGGATAAATACAGTCATCCATCCATCCATCCATTCATCCAAAATGTCATCTCTTCACCAAATTCCGGTTATAGAATGGATTTTAAAGTACTGCTGCTCCTCTACTGTATAAATCACCAAATGTATTAAAGGTTACATTTATACTGTGGTTAATAAACCCAGCAGGTCTGGGTTCAAATACTGCATCGTATTTGTATAGACTTTTAGGACTTTTGTGAAAAACTGATTTAGCTCACGTTTATCAAATACTGAAAAATCTTAAAGTATCCTAAATGTATGCATCTATCTATCCGTTGCAATAACTTTGTTTCTGCTGCAAATGATTTCAGTATTTTATTTTTCAATCTTATTTTAAGTAATTTGTATATCATTCCTGTATTCCAATGTTCTAATTTCTCAGTGTTCTTATTTATGTGTCATATTTATGTATGTTTTGTGTGAAATGTTTAATTAAAAATTTAAAGTGAATGCGTGTATTCATGCCCTGAAAATGTTAATATTAAAAATTTTAGTGTATTTTAAATTCTTAATGCAAAATGAACAAACACGCTGAGTAAAAGAACTACAGAAAAGTATTTATTCCAGGTTTGGTTTCTGGTTTTAAAAGTAGTTTGCTTTTCATGAACATTAATGCTGTAAATTGTTTAATTGGGATAAAGACTTATATCTGTACATACTGTTGGACAAAAAAGTATTTAGTCAGCCACTGATTGTTCTCCTACTTAGAAAGATGAGAGAGGTCTGTAATTTTCATCATAGCTACACTTCAACTGAGAGACAAAATGAGAAAAAAATCCAGGAAATCACATTGTATGATTTTTTTAAAGAATTTAATTGTAAATCATGGTGGAAAATATTTGGTCACCCACAAACTAGCAAGATTTCTGGCTCTCACAGACCTGTAACTTCTTCAAGAAGCTCTTCTGTCCTCCTCCACTCGTTACCTGTATTAATGGCACCTGTTTGACCTCGTTATTTGTGTAAAAGACACCTGTCCACAGCCTCAAACATTCAGACTCCAAACTCAACCATGGCCAAGACCAAAGAGCTGCTGAAGGACACCAGGAAGAAAACTGTAGACCTGCACCAGGCTGGGAAGAGTGAATCTACAATAGGCAAGCAGGTTGGTGTGAATAAATCAACTGTGGGAGCAATTGTAAGAAAATGGAAGACATACAAGACCATTGGTAATCTCCTTCAATCTGGGGCTCCATATCATGTCTTCAGATGAAACTAACATAGAACTTTTTGGTAAAAACTCAACTCGTTATGTTTGGAGGAAGAAGAATTTTGAGTTGCGCCATACCTACTGTGAAGCATGGGGGTGGAATCATGCTTTGGGGCTGTTTTTCTGCAGAGGGGACAGTGTTAAGGGAAGAATCCATGTTAAGGGAAGAATGAACAGGGCCATGTATCGTGAGAGTTTAAGCCAAAACCTCCTTCCATCAGTGAGAGCATTGAAGATGGAACATGGCTGGGTCTTCCAGCATGACAATGATCCCAAACCCACCACTCGGGCAACGAAGGAGTGGCTCCGTAAAAAGCATTTCAAGGTCCTGGAGTGGCCTAGCCAGTCTCCAGACCTCAGCCCCATAGAACATTTGTGGGGGGAGTTGAAAGTCCGTGTTGCCCCAAAACATCACTGCTCTAGAGGAGATCTGCATGGAGGAATGGGCCAAAATACCAGCTACAGTGTGTGCAAACCTGCTGAAAACTTACAGGAAACGTTTGACTTCTGTCAATGCCAACAAAGGTTATGTTACAAAGTATTGAGTGCAACTTTTGTTATTGACCAAATACTTATTTTCCACTATAATTTACAATTACATTCTCTAAAAAATCCTACAATGTCATTTTTTTCTCATTTTGTCTCTCATAGTTGAAGTGGACCTATGATGAAAATTACAGACCTCTCTCATCTTTCTAAGTAGGAGAACTTGCGCAATCAGTGGCTGACTAAATACTTTTTTGCCCCACTGTATACTTGGATATTTGTTTTCTTGTACAGTTTCCAAAGTGCTTTATTATTCAATCCAGTTCTCTTCAAGATTTCCAGGATATGTTGGGATCAGACTGGGAAAGTCTTGAGCAATCTGTACAAAGTCACAAGGATTTTTACAAAGCATACACATGGTTATTTCATTGCACTACCTAAGGTATAGGGTGAAGGTTGTGTGCCCTTACAGCATTGGAAAATAGCATAAATTATCAAAGAATCTATGGAAATACACAATTGCAATGAAACAGGATTTTTTATTCAAGTAGGATTACTCCATGATGCTTTGGAAACGAAATGATATATTTGTTTTCCTTGAATTTTGAACTGGATAATGATTTTTTTCCAAACTGATTTACTGATCGGACTTTTGCTTCACATACCCGAAACCATGCTGGCTACAGAGCGTGAGTCATAATGATTGTTGGGATACACAAGTCATGTTGGTACTTAATCGTTTCCTGACTTATTAAGTCTGGGCTTTGAGCTCTATGGGTTAAAAAAGAAAAAGAAAACGACCATCGTTTAAAACACCAAATATTGTATTTTGTCAGTGAATACATGTTAGGCATCTAGTATTTGCCTCTTTAGTTCTACTCTGAAACTACAAGATTAACAGGACTAAGCAAACTACTTTAGAGATCTTTTAGTCTCCAACTATAAACATATTTATCCGTTTTATATATAAAAGTGCCAAACCCGATAAGCTACCCATCAGATGACTAAATAACCCATATATGTGACCCAACAACGCTAATACAACAGTTTTTAGAGTGTATAGTATTTTTCTATCTTTTTTCTCTTCTGCTTAATATTGTCTGTTTTCAATATTTTATTTCATTCATTGTTTATTGCTACTTTTATTATTACTGTAAATGCTTTGGCAATAATGTCCCTCTAACATTCATGCCAATAAAGTCCCTATGAACTGAACTGAACTGAACTGACAGAGTGAGAGAGAGGTCCTGGTCTGCAGCCCCCGGTTTCACCCTGCACGACTCTGAGATCAAGTTCCTGCTGTATGCAGATGACCTGGTCCTGCTGTCCCCCACCGCACAGGGTCTACATCAGAACCTGGCCCTATTGCAGCAGTTCTGTCAGACCTGGCTCTGACAGTCAACCTGAAAAAGAGCAAGTGTATAGTATTGTAGTGTTTATTTTTTAATGTCACAAGAGTTGAATATTTAACACAGTGAGACAATACTAGGCTCTTTAACCTGTAGGATGCAACATTTTAGCAGTTCGTTTATGTACAAAACCATGCTAAAAAAAAACTAGCCTGTGTCATTTCCTTAAATTGGAAAATGAATGTAGGGAGGAATTGCAAATGTAAAGTTTTTTTATACCAGTAATTAAAATACTTGTTAGTATAGATGCACTAATTGCATTTTTTCTGTCCAAGCGCTACAAATGATTAACCATACAAAAACATTTTTCTTCAACTTATAACAGAAATTTCTTCCCTGCTAAAGATAGCAGGGGCTGCTGGCTTGTGTCCGGCTCCTGACACAGTTAGCTTTAGCTTTATCAAATTCCATATTCAACCAGATGATGCTAAGTGTGTGCAGTGCATGTAGAACTTGTTGGCTTTGTGAATACAAACTATCTTAAAGTCTTTCAATCGAGGCTGAAAAGTTACGTGATGTTATACCGAGTTGAAGTGTTAATTTCATTTATTTTTACTGATTAAATGTGGTTGCTGAACTAGTTGTAGGTGGGTCATTCACTTTCCTTGCTAGTTATCTTTATGGACTGAGTACTGGTAGAATTTGACATTCTTTGCGGTCCCAATATGATGTTCTGTCTTCATCACACTACCGCGGTCCTATAGTGAGATCTACACTGAAAGTTTCCATGCCCCTCTAAACGCTGTTGGACGGCTCCCAGGTGCGAGGTAGTTTTTGAGGGAAAAGTCTGCTCGTGCTTTTACTCCAGAGAAAATAAACATAACTTACAGAGATCTAATGCAGTAAGGTCTAATGCACAATAAAGACGATGTCTTACAATCAGTATGTAGAACAATCTAAAAATGTTGGAAACTGAGAAACAAACAAACAAAAAAATCGTTTCAGGTCATTTCAGGTAAATCCAGTGTATTTTTTTAATTACTTTCCTACCTTTTCATAATACCACTTCTGTGGTACTATGAGTTTCAGACTTTTTACTGTAGGAATTTGGAATAAGCAGTGCTGCTGGAGTTTGTTACACACCTAGGGGTGACTGTTGAATTGAAAATACACCAACCAAAAATGTCCAGCCACCAGTGTCCTGTAGGCAGCATCCTGTGAAGCACTGATGAAGGATTAGAGGATGACTAACACAAACTGTACAACAGATGAGCTGCTTCTTCTGAGTTTACATCTAAAAGAATAATGTGAATGTCTCTAATAAAGTGCACAGTGAGAGAACACAGTGTTTAAAAACTCCGGCAGCACTGCTATGTCTGACCTAGTTGCTGGATTCATTGTTTCAAACATATTTCTTATCCCATTACTCAAAATTCCTACAGTAAAGATTTCTGTCTATATTAAGAATATACTGTATATTGTAGTGTAGAATCAAGATGGAATGAGGGATATATAAGTAGAGTAAACATATTAATACTTACATATATTAACATGTATTAATACTTAGAGTATATATTATGATGTTAACGGTTATACAGATCTCTAAATTTTCACCACACTCTTTAATTTTTTAAAATCTCAAATTTCATAAAAAATGTGTAATGAATTACAATAGAATCAGGTGAGTTCCAAAACAAAATTACACCATAGCTTGGCCTTAAATCTGGTATGGTCAGTCATCAGATACTCTAGTAGTTAACCAAGTTTGAAAGAGTGAAATAACCTTATTAATCTTTAAAAAAACATAAGAGGTTAGTTCAGTAAGTATTCAGTAATAATTACAATTTTAACAAATCCAGCCCCAGCATTTTCTGAACAGACCATTTACACTAGCAGAATATCCTCCCTAACTCTATGCAGAGAGCTATGTATAAATGTGTTAGGTTAGGACATTGTCAGAACTAGGGTTGCCAACTTCTTCAACCCCCAATCAGGGACACTTTCCTCCAGTTTTGTTCGCACCCCCAGCAGCTGATCAACAATAATGAAAAAAAAAAAAATAATAATAATAATAATAATAATAAAATAAATAAATAAATATACAATTTATTTATATATTTCTTGATATTAATTAAATAATATTAATTTTATTAATATTATATGTTTATTTATTTAATATTTATTAATTTTCAGAAAATGAATTGTGAAAGCTTTCACAAATCTGAAAATGCCTAATAGTCATAAATATTATGTAAATAAACATGTATTATTCAAAATTATAGCTGTGCAGCATTCACAAAAATAAAAATGCCTAAAAGTACAATATTACGTAAATAAACATGTATTATTCAAAATTATAGCTGTGCAGCTTTCACAAATCTAAAAATGCCAAAAAGTCATAAATATTATGTAAATAAACATGTATTATTCAAAATTATAGCTGTGAAAGCTTTCACAAATCAGAAAATGACTAAAAGTAATAAATATTATATAAATAAATGCTTTTTATACTAAATTTTATCTGTGAATGCTTTCATAAATCAGATTATGCATAAAAAATAATAAATAACATCATAATAAATATTTATTAGACAAAATTATATATTTGAAAGTTTTAACAAATCAGATTATTCCTAACAGTAATAAATTACATCATTAAAACTGTGGTGGCCTAGTGGTTAAGATGCAGGACTATGAACCAGAAGGTCCAGGGTTCAAATCTCACCTCAGCCAAGCTGCCACTGTTGGGTTCTTGAGCAAGACCCTTAAAACGCAATTGCTTGGATTGTAAGACTGTATCAACTGTAAGTCGCTCTGGATAAGGGTGTCTGCTAAATAATGTAAATGTAAAACAATTTATTAGACAAAGTTATATGTGTGAATGCTTTCACAAATCAGAAAATGCCTACACATAATACACAGTATGTAAATAACTGCCTATTAGACAGAATTATATCTGTGATATCTTTCAGAACAGATGGAGGTTAACTTTAACCTGTGCTGATTCTCTATATTATCAGTTTTTGAAGTCATATGGCTGCTTGGACATTTTATGGCGAGTTAAATTAAAGGCTTAATTATTTTGCCTGTTATCATTTCCGTTCCCACGGTTTATACGAGCCACGTACAGACAGAATTAAGACTGAAAAGTTTCAAAGTGGTCATCTAATGGTCACCTTTAGAAGTTAAAAACAAAGCCTTAAAATGTAATTCCGAATGATTTCACTTAAATGATGACGTCACCTGAATTCACAAATCAGGACGAGCCAAATGTAGCATTAATCACAGTTTAAGCTGGCTTTATTACTGAATGCAAGATGAAAAAAGCTCCGAATCGCAACCGCAACCCAAGTTTACTGCGGTTCCTGTTACGGTTCAGGCATTCCAAGCCGGAGGGCGGCGCCGGCCGCGCCAACATGGCGGCCGCACCACTATAAATAGCGCTTCCTACGCGCCGGCCGACGGCGCACTATCGGTTTTTATATGCGATTTCCCTTGCGTTACGAAGAGTTTTCAGTAGCGATTTTTGGAAAGGGCTTAACGGTACGACTGGTACTAAAAGAGGATCAGCCGAGTAGAGTTCGGAGACTCGAGGTAAAATTTGTCAGGGAATTAGATAGGAGAAGGGACAGTTTATCGCTACTGACCTCTCTTCCTCCTTTGTTCCGCTGCACTCCTCCGCCGTCCGCCGCCGCGGATCGGCTGCCATTCTCCCTCTCCCGGCGCCTCTCGACTTGTTTGAGCCTCTGTTATGACCCTGGATGGCCGGTCCTTGGGCTGTGGCCCCTGCGGGAGGCTCTTGATCGGTACGTCTACATCTACCTTGACGACATCCTCATCTTTAGCAGGACCATGGCGGAGCACGTCCAGCATGTCCGTCGCGTCCTCCAGCTCCTCCTTGCCAACCGCTTGTTTGTGAAATTGGAGAAGTCGGTGTTCCATGCCTCTTCCGTCTCCTTTCTGGGATTCGTGGTCTCCCATGGGATGTTGAGCATGGACCCGGCCAAGACCCGGGCGGTGGCCAACTGGCCCCGCCTCTCCTCGGTATGTCAGGTCCAACGGTTCTTGGGTTTCGCCAATTTCTTTCGCCGGTTTGTTAGGGACTTTGGGACTATTGCCGTTCCACTCACCGCCCTTACTCGCAAGGAGGCCAGCCCATTCCACTGGATGGAAGCGGCGGAACGGGCCTTCCTGGAGATCAAGAAGTGCCTGACCAGCCCGCCTGTCCTCTGCTTTCCTGATGCAAATGAGGCATTCGTCGTTGAGGTAGACGCCTCCGAAATAGGAGTTGGGGCTGTTCTCTCCCAACGGTCCGCTCCGGCCCAGAAACTCCACCCATGCGCCTACTACTCCCAGCGCCTGACCCCCGCCAAGCGGAATTACCCGGTCGGGGACAGGGAGCTTCTGGCCATTAAGCTGGCCTTGGAAGAGTGGCGTCACTGGCTGGAAGGGGCCATGCATCCAATCCTAGTGTGGACAGACCACAAGAACCTGGCATACATTCGGCAGGCCAAGCACCTCAATGCCCGCCAGGCCCGCTGGTCACTGTTTTTTGCCAGGTATGACTTCACGGTCTCCTTCTAGCCAGGCTCCAAGAACGCCAAGCCCGACGCCCTCTCCAGGCAGTGGGATCCACCCGAGGTCTCTCCTACACCCGATCCCATACTTCCCTCTGCTCGGGTCGTCGGAGCCCTGATCTGGGAGGTTGACCGGGTCATTGCTAGAGCTCTCTGACGGGAAGCCGATCCGGGGGACGGCCATCCGGGCCGTAGGTTTGTTCCCACGTCCGCACGGAGGGAAGTTATGTGCTGGGGCCATGAGGCCCCCTTCACAGCGCGCCCAGGAGGTGCTCCTATGAGTTCCTCAAACGGACCTTTTGGTGGCCAGGCATGGAGGCGGACGTAAAGGGTTTCGTTGCCACTTGCGAGACCTGCGCTCAGAGCAAGACACCCCAGCAGCGGCCCAGCGGCCTTCTTCAGCCGCTTCCTGTTCCCTCCCGGCCGTGGTCACACATCTCGCTGGATTTCGTTACGGGTCTGCAACTATCTCGGGGCTGCACCGTCATTCTGGTGGTCTTCGACCGATTCTCCAAGGCCTGCAAGTTTGTGGCGCTGTCCAAACTGCCCATGGCATGGGAGACGGCCGACCTCATCCTCCTCCACGTTGCCCGGATCCACGGTCTGTCTAGTGACGTGGTGTCGGACCGGGGCCCTCAATTTGCCAGTCGGTTCTGGACGGCCTTCTGCCGCCTTCTGGGGGCCACGGCCAGCCTGTCCTCAGGGTTTTACCCGGAGTCTAACGGTCCGACGGAGCAGGTTAATCAGGACCTGGCCACCATGCTCCGATGCCTGACTGCCAGGAATCCCTCCTCCTGGTCCGAACAATTGCTGTGGGCCGAATTTGTCCACAACACCCTATGGCACTCGGCTGTAGGCATGTAGCCCTTCGATGCCAATTTTGGTTCCCCCCTCCTCTCTTCCCTGATCAGGAGAGAGAGGCGGGGGTCCCTTCAGCCGCGCGCTTTGTTGCCCGCTGTAAAAGGGCCTGGGCCAATGTGCGAGCGCTTCTCCGTCGGACGGCATGCGGCACACGACGGACCGTAAATGCCAGCCAGCCCCTTCTTTCCGTCCGGGCCAGCGGGTGTGGTTGTCTACCCGACACCTTCCCCTCAGGGGGACTATGAATGGTCCCACATACTTAGGATCCGGAGAGTGGTCCGGAGGATCAATCCGGTCACCTACCGGCTCGAGGTTCTTCCAGCCATGAGGGTCCACCCCACTTTCCACGTTTCCCAACTCCGCCCCGTTCTGTGTCAAACCCTCACTCCTCCCAGTCGAACGCCTGCCCCCCGCATCATCCAGGGAGCCCCGGTGTACACCGTACGCCGACTCCTCTACTCCCGCCGCATGCAGGGCAGCACTCAGTACTTGGTCAACTGAGAGGGATATGGCCCGGAGGAACGCTCCTGGGTCCCCGCTCGGCACATCCTGGATCGGTCTGTCATCCGGGACTTCCGGCGGGATAGGGCTGCCGGTCTGGGGGGGGGGGTTGTTGTTACGGTTCAGGCATCCCAAGCCGGATGGCGGCACCAACATGGCGGCCGCACCACTATAAATAGCGCTTCCTAAGCGCCGGCCGACGGCGCACTATCCGTTCTTATATGCAATTTCCCTCGCGTTTCGAAGAGTTTTCAGTAGCGATTTTTGGAAAGGGCTTAAGGGTATGACTGGTCCTTAAAGAGGATCAGCCGAGTAGAGTTCGGAGACTCGAGGTAAGATTTGACAGGGAATTAGATAGGAGAAGGGACAGTTTATCGCTACTGACCTCTCTTCCTCTTTTGTTCCACTGCACTCCTCCGCTGCCGTCCGCCGTCGCAGATCGGCCGTCGTTCTCCCTCTCCCGGCGCCTCTCGACTTGTTCGAGCCTCTGTTATTCCCCTCCTCATTGGGCGTCCTCTATTTCCCATTTTTTGGGTTTATTTGTTAGCGCTTGCAGTTTTTGCAGTGCGGCAGAGACGCTTGAGCTAATGCCTTTGCTTCTCCTGGATCTCTTCGGAGATCTCCCTACTGCCCATGCGCAGTTCCCCTCCAGTCTCGCTGTATAGCAGTCTCCTTTTTGTTTCTTTTGTCCTTATCGGTCTTATTTGGTCCATCGCGCCCAGTGCGCCCCTTTAGTTTGATTATTAGTACCTTGGAATCTCTCCTTATTAGCCTTTTTAAGCGATCATTACTTTTGTTTGAGCCCGCTCAGTACGGCCCTTCAGTCTGCCCTTACTCTCTTGTTCTGTTTCATCCTCAGTTCCCATCGTGGCCACACGGTGTAATGGTAACTCACTCGCCACTCGCACCCTAGATGGTTGGGATCGAATCCCGGTTACCCTCACTTCCTCAAGTGTGTGCACTTCCATGGTGGCTCCGTCACTGTCCGTTATTATACACTAAGGTGTATTTAATTTTTGTTGGTCAGGCTACCTTTTGCATATTCATATCATCCTGCACTTGGGTCCACCGTTCCCTACAGACTTCCCTCGACCAGTATCCCGTTACCTGGTCGACCCCATAACAGTTCCCACTCTTTTTTATAGTTGCAAAGTCTTTTTTCTTTACAGGGTCACTGCTCATTTTGACAGCATAAGGCTCCGCTCACAGCACAGACACACACACACACACACACACACACACACACACTGGTCTGTCACTAATGTAGCTACTACACCCGGGAGTTTGTATCCGTTTTGGCGCGATATTGGCCAATGAGGCTGTGACTGGAATCCGGGACTGGAGCTGTCCCGACGGGACAAATCAAAATTGCCCATAAATCGTGATGTCCCGGGCAATACGGGATGGTTGGCAAGCCTAGTCAGAACAGATCCTTCTTGAGAGTATTTCACAAAGCGATTGAGCTAGGTAACGTTAACACTCTAATTATATTAACCAGTTAGTAGTCTGACTCTAAGCCTCTATGACGAACTTGCATTACTAAAAGACATAATCGTTAAAGCTATACTGTTCTGGGAAACCATAAACACACAGCTTACCTGTGTTTGCCGGTCTGCAATTTTCCAATCCGGGAAAAAAGACTGGGGAGCTTTCGCTGATGTAGCGGGGTGTATAGAATGAGCTGGGTGGGGCTTGACTACAGCAGCCAATGACTTACTAGATCGCACCCCGTAAAATCGAGGCCAAAAGTCAAAACTGAGAAACTTTTTGAGGCGAAAGCAAGACTGAGAGAAGTGCAACTGAGAAAAGGCGCAGCGAAAGCGAAAACGGATTCTTCAGGAATACAAAACACAAAATGGACGATTAAATACAGAAATATTCTGTTTATGAACCTGATTTTATAACTCTCAGTATTAATAATAGTTTTCTCAATTACAAAATGTCATTTATGGGTTATGAATTCTGTTTTTTCATTCTCAGAACTTTTGGCCTTATTGAGACGCCATATTTTCTTTTAAACTAAAAAGTTCTATTTTGGTCTCATCCAGCCACAAAACATTCTTCCAATAGCCTTCTGGCTCATCCACGTGATCTTTAGCAAACTGCAGACAAGCAACAATGTTCTTTTTGGAGAGCAGTGGCTTTGTCTTTGCAACCCTGCCATGCACACCATTGTTGTTCAGTGTTCTTCTGATAGTGGACTCATGAACATTAGCATTAGCCAATGTGAGAGAGGCCTTCAGTTGCTTAGAAGTTACCCTGGGGTCCTGTGTGACCTCACCAACTATTACACGCTTTGCTCTTGGAGTGATCTTTGTTGGTCGATCACTCCTGGAGAGAGTAACAACGGCCTTGAGTTTCCTCCATTTGTTCCTCCATTTGTACACAATTTGTTTGACTGTGGATTGGTCAAACAAATTGTGTCCAAACTCTTTAGAGATGGTTTTGTAGCCTTTTCCAGCCTGATGAGCATCAACAACTCTTTTTCTGAGATCACCCAAAATGTCCTTTGTTCGTGCCATAATACACGTCCACAAACTTGTGATGTGAAGAGCAGACTTTGATAGATCCCTGTTCTTTAAATTAAACATGGTGCCCACTCACACCTGATTGTCATCCCATTGATTGAAAACACCTGACTCTAATTTCACCTTCAAATTAATTGCTAATCCTAGAGGTTCACATACTTTTGCCACTCACTAATATGTAATATTGGATCTTTTTCCTCAATAAATAAATAATAAGTATAATATTTTTATAATATTTTTTACAGTAAGACCCATTCTCTTGGTAGACCCCCCCATTGTTACATGATTGAATGACAAAGCAGGTGGTAGCTTGATTACTACCACTATGGCTTGTGCAATGAGCTGAATGATGTGGTAGCCCTTCAAAGTTTCATTCAAAGCTTTGTTTATGATTACAGTAAATCCTTCTTCAGTGACCTTCTTCAGAAGACTGGAAATGTGGTACAATCTCAAAACACTAGAACTGGAACAGTGTTGATATTTCAAAAGATTCTCATGCTTTGTTCTTGATGAATACTGGGATGAGAACACCAAATGGCCAGCTTCAGTGTCCATGGACAAGCCTTGAAGAAACTAGTGACAGTTTAGAAGAGTTTAGACGAGGCATACCAGGACCCAACCCAAACCACCAATACAGCCTCAGACTATTAGTCTGGCTTGAGTGGCAAACGTAGTCAAATGGCAGTATGCTTTACATCACACCAGGCCATGACTGAAACTTTTTTTTTGCTGACACAACCACATGGCTGTTCGTGTTTTTTTTTTATTATACAGTGTGTGTGTGAGGTGAGACGTGCGAGTGTGAATTTACTGTAAAGAGTTCACATTGCTGGGATTTGCCCTATTTAGGTCACTTCAGAGATTAGAGTCTTGATCATACACTTGTCACGGTACGCCGTGAGCACGGGTGTTGCGCTCCTCCCAGTCGCCGGGTGGCGATCCAGGACGTGGACCTTTGCAGCGCCACCCGGTTTGCAAAGACGCCGAGGGAGATGCCGGGACGCTACCGTAATGACTTACAGCTGTAAGCAAGACTATTTAAACAGCATCCCGGCTCCCCCTCAGCGCGGGGAAATTATCGAGGGAAAGCTCCCTTTCGGCAAGTCGTGACGGTATGTTGCGTTCGGCGGTTTGAAGCCCGCTTTCATTGTGGTTACCAGTTCTAGGCTGAGGTATGTTCGTTCGGCGGTTGTTTGAAGCCCCGCTTTCATTGTTGGTTACCAGTTTCTAGGCTGAGGTCCGTGTTCGTTCGGCGGTTGAAGCCCGCTTCATTGTGGTTACCAGTTTCTAAGTTCGCCGGTGGTATGTTCGTTCAGTGGTTTATAAAGCCCCCCGCTTTTGTTTATAGTTTACCAGGCTATAGCGCTGTGTCCCCCGTGTTTTTGTTAAGCCCCTGCTTTTGGTGTTTTGCTGTCAAGATCGCTGCATCATTTCTCCTGCCCCTTCCCGAATATCTAACCTTTTGGGGCAAATCGGGTACACGAACCCTGGTATTGATCCATCGCGCTACAAAGATCCTGCGCGCTCAGGTATTCATTTTGGTTAATAATCCGTTAGAACCCCTGCGCACGTCTCCTCCTTGACCAGCTTTAGGCCTCCCGGTCGTTTGACAGAATCTCCCCCCGCCCTACAATGGAGACGGCAGGTTTTCTGGCGTTATCCCTGTTCCATTAGGGACAAGGTGCCGTACCCGATCGGACCCCCGATGAAATTAATGGTGACCCCTCTTCAAAATACGGGGACTTGTGTGACCAGTGTTCCCCACTACTGCGGTCAAAGCTTTTTTTTTTTTTTTTCCGAATATGAGCGTGTGTTTTTCGTTTTACCTTGCGTTTGAACCGGGGCCAGCGTTGCGATGGCGTTGAACTAACCGGTCCAAGCTAGAATCGGGTACTTGCCTCAGCTATTTGAGAGCCTTTGGGGAAAGGTTTAGTCCCGTGACTCTGATCAAGCCTGGTGATTTGAGGGCCTTGCTTACTGGTTTTCGTGCCGTGCCAGGTAGACCACTCATGCTCCAGTGCCAGTTGCGAGACGCGCAACCCGTGAATTGCAGGAAGGGACTGGCCCCAGGTGCAAGCGAGCGTCCGTGGTCTCTGTTCCCGATCAAGCAGATCCGGTACCAGTAGAGTCCGGTGTTTCAGAGCACACCAGATCCGTGAAACAAAAAACCAATAGCGATGGATATTGTGGTTCCTGACCACGCTGACTCAGTAGTTGAACCTCCAGTTGTGGAGGTTTTGTAATTCCGGACCGCGCTAGCTGTGTAGTTGAGCCTATAGCGTCGCATTATGGTGTGATGGAAACTCGCTGGTGAGGTGCCCAGTCCTGCACCTCGGACTCTCGTGCCCAGTCCTGCACCTCGGACTCTCGTGCCCAGTCCTGCACCCTCGGACTCTCTTGCCCAGTCACTGCCACCTTCGGACTCGCGTGCCCAGCCCTGCTCCCACGACATTCGGGCCCAGTCCTGTTCCACGGATATCAGTGCCTGGTCCCGTCTTCTCTGATTTCAGTGCCTGAGACTGTCCCCTCTAGGGAGATCCATTCAGACGACTGCCCTCCCTCTAGTGTCAAGCATCACGTCGTTGACCCTGCTGTCAAGCATCACACGTCGTTGACCCCATGCTGTTCAAGCATCACGTCGTTGACCCTTCTGTCAAGCATCACGTCGTTGACCCTGCTCTGTCAAAGCATCACGTCGTTGACCCTGCTGTCAAGATCACGTCGTCCACGACTCTGCCCTGCAGCCTCACGTCGTCACACGACTCTGCCCTGCAGCCTCACGTCGGTCCACGACTCAGCCCTGCAGCCACACGTCCCGTCCACGGACTCAGCCCTGCAGCCACACGTCGTCCACGACTCAAGCTCTGCAGCCACACGTCGTCCACGCTCAGCTCTGCAGCCACACGTCGTCCACGACTCCGCTCTGCAGCCACACGTCGTCCACGACTCCGCTCTGCAGCCTCACATCGTCCACGACTCAGCCCCTGCAGCCACACACGTCGTCCACGGACTCCGCTCTGCAGCCACACGTCGTCCACGACTCCGCTCTGCAGCCACACGTCGTCCACGACTCCGCTCTGCAGCCACACGTCGTCCCACGACTTTGCTGTCAAGCGTCGCCACGTCGACACTGTGCTCACAAGCGTCGCCGGCCGCTTCGTCTCTGCTCACAAGCGTCGCCCTCGTCGACTCTGCTGTCAAGCGTCGCCTCGTCGACTCTGCTGCCAAGCAACGGCCGCCGCCTCGTCTCTGCTGCCAAGCACGGCCGCAGCCTCGTCTCTGCCTGCCAAGCACGGGCCGCCCGTCCTCGTCTCTTGCTGCCAAGCACGGGCCTCCGCCTCGTCTCTGCTGCCAAGGCCACGGCCGCCGCCGTTCGTCTCTGCTGTCCAAGCACGGCCGCCGCTCGTCTCTGCTGTCAAGCACAGGCCGCCGCCTCTCTGTCTCTGCTTGTCAAAGCACGGCCGCCGCCTCGTCTCTGCTGTCAAGCACGCCGCCGAGCCTCGTCTATTTGCTGTCAAGCACGGCCGCCGGCCTCGTCTCTGCTGTCAAGCACTGGCCGCCTCCTCCTCGTCTCTGCTGCCAGCTCACGGCCGTCCGCCCTCGCCTCTTGCTGCCAAGCACGGCCGCCGCCTCGTCTCTGCGGTCCAAGCACGGCCGCCGCCTCGTCTCTGCGGTCAAGCACGGCCGCCGCCCTCGTCTCTGCGGTCAAGCACGGCCGCCGCCTCGTCTCTGCTGTCAAGCACGGCCGCCCGCTCGTCTTCTCTGCGGTCCAAGCCACGCCCGCGCCTCGTCTTCTCTGCTGCCAAGCACGGCCTCCCTCGTCGTCTCTTGCGGTCAAGCCACAAGCCGCCTCGTCGTCTCTGCATTGCCAAGCACGGCCCGCCTCGTCGTCTCTGCGCCCAAGCAAGGCCCGCCTCGTCGTCTCTGCTGTCAAGCACGCCGCTCGTCGTCCCTGCTGCCAAAACACGGCCGCCTCGTCGTTCTCTGTGCCAAGCGTCGCCTCGACGGCCCCGCTCTTCAGCGTCCCGTCCACGGCTCTGTTCCTGTGCTAAGGGCCGTCCGTCCTCCGGAGGCCTTGTTTTCGGAACGATGGTTGTTTGTCGCGTTTTGCCCTAGGCTCCGCCCCAGAGAGGAAACCCCCGGACAGGGTAAAGGGGGCCTTTGAAGGAGCCCTAGCTCCGTCTCGGGCTCCTTGGGGGGGGAGTATTGTCCATGTCACGGTACGCCGTGAGCACGGGTGTTGCGCTCCTCCCAGTCGCGGGTGGCGATCCAGGACGTGGACCGTTTTGCAGCGCCCACCCCGGTTTTGGCAAGACGCCGAGGGAGATGCCGGGACGCTACCACCGTAATGACTTACAAGCTGTAAGCAAGGACTATTTAAAAAGCAACAGCATCCGGCTCCCCTTCGGCGCGGGGAAATTATCGAGGGAAAAGCTTCCCTTTGGCAAGTCGTGACGGTATGTTCGTTTAGGCGGTTGAAGCCCGCTTTCCATTGTGGTTTACCAGTTCTAGGCTGAGGGTATGTTCGTTCGGCGGTTGAAGCCCGCTTTCATTGTGGTTACCAGTTCTAGGCTGAGGTATGTTCGTTCGGCGGTTGAAGCCCGCTTTCATTGTGGTTTACCAGTTCTAAGCGGTGGTATGTTCGTTCAGTGGTTTAAAGCCCGCTTTTGTTATAGTTACCAGCTATAGGCTGTGTCGTGTTTTTGTTTAAGCCTGCTTTTGTGTTTTGTGCACGTTACTTTGAATAAACGCCAAAATGGTAATAATGTTAGAACCTGCGCACGTCTCCTCCTTGCCAGTTAGGCATCCCGGTCGTGACAACACTCATGTTTTAACACACCCTGATGCCATATGTCTAGATGTACATGATATGGGTAAACTAAATAACACTGCTTTGAAAACTGTGGTAATAAAATGAATACTATACTAGCTTTTAAAGTGGTACATTTTTAACCCTCTATTTCACCACTCAAAAATATTGGTGCAACCCGACACTAATTAGTGTTTTATTTAGTGCTGAATATGTGTATAAAATAATCATTGTATTTTAAAAATTACAGTATATAAGACTTTGCATATGTTACTATTATAACAAAACACAATGTTGTATTTCCCCCAAAGCCCTTCAGAAATTATTTAATCTGCCTGACATTATTCTGGATAAATTCTAATGGACCCTCACTGCTGCACATGGGTGACCCATGTTTTTTTTTTCTGCCAGATACTGTAAGATGATCATTTAAAGTGTTGGTCGTTGGTATCTGGTGCCATAAAACAATCCAACAACAGTATGGTGTATATCATCTTCATTCAGTGACTGTGCCTCTTCGACACAAGATAATCTTCAATGTAGTTGAACAACAAGGTTAGCTGTCCCATGGCTTTGTACAGGCCTTTCTCTCCCATCTAAAGACAGACAATGCAATTAGCCATCAGTTCCTCTAACATGCAGATGTGTCGTGATATTTAATGCACTGTTATTGGTTTCATTATATTGACACTTACTTTACTGTATGATTCTTTGAGGCTGGAAGCCTCAAATGGATTCTTGCAAGTAAAGTAGTTCCTCTATAACACAAAAATGGTTGTGTTAATTGGATGTTATGTGCGTGTTATTCCTGACTATAGTTACATATGTTCATATGATAAGACACGACATGCCACACTAGTAGTATGCAATCTAGGGAATGACCTTATTGGAGCTTGTTCAGAAAAAAAATTGTTTCATCTTTTTTTTTTTTGTATGTATGTTGGTAATCCTGCTGTAACTATATAATGTAATAGTTTTACCAGTATTACTCAATATATATATACTTTATTTTTGTAGCACATGCTAAATACACTTTTTACACAAACAGTGGAGAGTTTTAAAATGCTCCTTTTGTTAAAGTGCTTTTTAACTTATTTTCACTAGATTATACTTATTGCTTGTAGTAATTTTAAAAATAGAACTTTCACTGGAAAAGTGCTTTCTTACTGAGAGAAATCTCCACTTGTCATTTGTTTAAAGCTATTGTCTGAGATACACAAATTGTTCACAAAATCCCGTTTTTAGCTGTTAAACTGGTGTTTTATTCTGTAGAATAATGCATTTACTTGAACAAACTAAAATATTACATGTTTTTTATGCTTTTTTATGCTTGTGGGACAAAAGGCCTCTATATAATTACTAAATCTAAAATTACCTCAGGTTAGCTTCACTTGCTATGCCAGTTAGCAAACACATGTTATAACAGCATTATAGTCTCATAATGCTATACATAATGCTATATATCCTTTTATATTTATACTGACAATAAGTATGTTTAATCGAAATGAATGATTTGGAATACAATTCAGACAGTTTTAATGTTTATTCTTTTAAAAGCTTCTCGATATATGCTTCTTATTTGCCTAAATAGCCTACATAGCGTACTTTAAATAGGCTAGGCTATCGTTGTTAATTTGCTATATAGGCTACAAGATATATTTGTAGACGTCGTCATTGGCGTACATATGGAAGGACTTGTATTATTAGATATATATCCTTTGGGTTCATTTTATCTTTTGTTTAGTAGAACTAAGATTTATTACAGACTTTATTCGTTTTCCTTCTGCCACATTTCTCCAAATCTATATTTGTTAATTCGCAAAAGCACGATACTTTTACGTCGTCATTATTTGACCAGCCTATATTGATAGAAATATAGAGAAATATACTATAATTTGCCTGATGGGTGTATTTTACACGCTTTCTTTAGATGTACTGGTTAATTGTGGGCTATTTATGTAAAATCTCGGTCATTTTACTTAACTAGTGAACACATTCGTAGCCGTAAGTGTACTACTCTGTTGTGAATGACAGGAAAGCGATAAGTCCGTCCGTTTGGGATTCAGGATGACAATACTTCAGACCGTATATCGCAACAACAGACAGGTTTTAAGCTAATCAACAACGGAGAATATTAAAGTTCATAAAATGGACACTCACACATTTAATCATCTCCCTCTTGAGCTGGAGAAAAACACCTCCGATGGTGTCGATCTGCGTCTTGCGTTTCTGATATTTGTCCCCACTGACGGCGCTTGGTAAGACCGTGTTCAGGTAGAAATGCAGGACGTCGTCCATCACTTTGCATCCGTAGGGACTCTGAAAACCAAACGGAGATCGAATTACATGTGGATCTGACACATTCCATCACTCTAGATCGCTTTTGTGTCTGCTGAATATGAACGTTCATGTAACTTCAGTTTCAGTTTCGGTTTGATTGGTGTCATTACGCAGCGCAACTGAGCTGCAGGTGCAGAGCAAATGACTGCTTGAATGATGCTAAACACCAGCAATTGTATTTAAAAAATCCTACTCTGCGGTTAAATAAATAGCGAAATACTTACTTTGAAGTGGTCGAGTATCGTCCTGTTGAATAGTGAAGATTGCAGATCATCCAGGGACTCCTAAAACGACAGTAGAAAGATTAAAAATATAATAACACCTGACCCAGGAAAAAATGTACTGTGAATTTTCATAGTAAAACTGTGAATTGCATGACAGTTTTAATGTGAACTTTCACAGTTTGACCATGAATTTTTTATGGTAATTTGGCCACTTCATGGTTCTATTGTCAAAATTCATAGTACAACTGTAAACTTGGTGGACTATGAACTGACAATGAATTATTTCACAGCTGTACTATGAATTTTGGTGGTAATTTGGCCACTTCATTGTTCTACTGTCAAATTTCACAGTGCATTTTTTTCCTGGGGAGGCCTTCACATTTCTAAGCCCATAAACCTGCTTAAGACACGAGTATATGGTCCTATGCAGTCCTGTTCACACTTGTGCCTCTGTGAAGGAACCTTCATTTTTCACTATTACTAATTCATTAAATGTGTTAACCTTTGTTTTACTTTTAAAACCAAATGACTGAGTTGAGATTCTATGCAGTCCTGATAACTCCAGTGCCTCTTTATCACTAATTCAACCAAACCAAACATAAAGCACCTGAAAGATACTCACGTAGTAGTCTCGGATCTTGTTGTAGGACCTTCTCAGTGCTTTCAGTCTGACTGGAAACTCCTCAACGAAAGAGCAGCACCTGTCCTTGCAGATGATTTTCTTGCTCTGACTGGCGTCAAGCAGCAGTGCTGTGAGAAAGCAGTGCAGGAGGAACCTACTGAGGAGCATTGCCAAAGACCTTATCACACTAGATATTAACCTGTAAGCTTCAGCTGAACCCTCAAGGGGAAGAGTCGTGCAGAAGAGCTCAAGTGTTGTCATTTTTATAAGCGAAATTCTTCGTTGTGGGCTGGAGATACTTACTGTCACACTAATTATTTTTTTTTGTTTGAGAGCAGAAAGAATTCTGGGAATGAAGCTGGGTTTCCCCTAAGCCCTAAGTAAACTTTTCTAGGTGATAAGCAACTTTAGTCAGCATTCAAACATTCCTTTATTTGGAAGCTGCTTTCTTTAAAAAAAAATATATATATATATATATATATATTACTTGCATAACAGAACAACATATGTTTAATGACATCATTATACAGTGGTGCTTGAAAGTTAGTGAACCTTTTAGAATTTTCTATATTTCTGCATAAATATGACCTCATCAGATTTTCACACAAGTCCTAAAAGTAGATAAAGAGAACCCAGTTAAACAAATGAGACAAAAATATTATACTTGGTCATTTATTTATTGAGGAAAATGATCCAATATTACATATTAGTGAGTGGCAAAAGTATGTGAACCTTTACTTTCATTATCTGGTGTGACCCCCCACACCCCGAAATAATGTTGTACAACATTACTCAAGCAAGACTCAAACAAATTTTAAACCAATCAATTCATGCTGGATTGATTATCCAGTTTAGTAAGGTGACCCAATTCAGGCAAAGTGTTGATGGTGCCATATACCTTCCACTTCTTAACAATGCTCTGAATGTTACTCTGAGGGATAGTTAAATATATAATATAAATATAAATATAAATATAATATATTATATAATATAAATAAGCCCGTGAAAGTCTGATGGTATTCTTCTCATAACTTTGCAGAATTATTCTCTAGCCATTTTGAAAGAACATTATCATTCATTCATTCAGTCATTCATTTTCTTATCCGCCTAATCCTTGGTCAGGAAAGCAGGTGCCTAACCAGCGTCACGGGTCGCAAGGCAGGAACAACCCTAGACAGGGTGCCAATCCATCGTAGGGCTCATACACACTCACACACTAAGGGCACTGTAGAAACTCTAACACACCCAGTCTAAATCCTTAATGTTTGTCACATTACACAATGAAATTAGAATAAATTAAATAAAGCTGTACAGTAGTAAAGCTCTATTTACGGAAATATAATCCTGAAAGTGGGAACAATTGATGCTGATCAATGACTAAAATTAAATTGGTGAAATACCTGGTTTCTGTAAGTGATTAGCACTTTTCAGGTAACCACTAAAAACTTGCTTAGGTACAATCGATCACCTTTCAGATCACACTCCAGGTTAACTGGTATGGACCTGTTATCTACATCTATATATATCTGATATCAGTGACTGTGGTTTTGATGCAGAATAAAACCTGGAGTTCCTTGAAGATTACACAAGGAGTTTATAGTAATGGAAGAAACTCACCACGGTTGGTAAGGTGCTGGCCGGTGCGATGGGTAGCATGTTTGCTTCACAGCAAGAAGATCCTGGACTAGATCCCAAATGGAGTGGCCAGGCTTCTCCCTCGGTCCACATGGGCTTACTCTTGATCCTCCCACAGTCCTTAGACATGTATGTTAAGAAGATTTTGGCAGCCACTGTATAACTGATTTCATGAGGTATGCATTATTGTTTGTTTTGATATGGCTGTTCAGTCAATAATCAGTTAACACATAGTGGGATGTGTTTTTCTACTGTTTTATTTAGAAAGCTCATAGTGTGTGAACAGATAATACACATGAAACCCAGAATTAAGGCACACGCTCAGTTAAATGAATGGTTATCTATTTTATGAATAACAGCTCCTTAACTATAATGTATTTAAATCTATTACGGGATTTCTTATGCTCCCCTAGTATATGACTAGGAATTTATATATTTAATAGAGGCATTTATAATCTAGATGTGATATCAACATTCTTTGCAGTGCAGGCAGTTTAAAGAAAAGGGGTCAAACGTGGAGCTGAAGCAGGTATACAGGATAAGTGTGAATGACTTGCTGTTCCATGATTGAATGACAAAGCAGGTGGTAGCTGAATTAATACCACTGTGGCTTGTGGGATGAGCTGAATGATGTGGTCGCCCAACCTATTATGTAAATAGTCCTTCCCTCAGTGGTAAGGTGAAAAACCTCATCTCATTTAAGACATTGTTAATTACCGTAAACCTACACTTACACTTTCACTTCCTCATTCAGTGTAACTAAATGATACCTTGTAGAAGAGTTCCTGAAATAAGAAGACTGGAAGTGTGGTACAATCTCACATCAGTGTTGATATTTTGAAAGATTCTCAGCTTTGTACTTGATGGATACTGGGATGAGACCACCAAATGGCCAGCTTCAGTGTCCGTGGTCTATTTAGGTCACTTCTGAGCTTAGAGTTGTTGATAATACACTTATGTTTCAACACACCCTGATGCCATATGTCTAGATGTACTGGTCCTTCTCAAAAAATTAGCATATTGTGATAAAGTTAATTCTTTTCCGTAATGTAATGATAAAAATTAAACTTTCATATATTTTAGATTCATTGCACACCAACTGAAATATTTCAAGTCTTTTATTGTTTTAATACTGATGATTTTGGCATACAGCTCATGAAAACCCACAAATCTCACAAAATTAGCATATTTCATCCGACCAATAAAAGAAAAGTGTTTTTAATACAAAAAAAGTCAACCTTCAGATTATTATGTTCATTTATGCACTCAATACTTGGTCGGGAATCCTTTTGCAGAAATGACTGCTTCAATGCGGCGTGGCATGGAGGCAATCAGCCTGTGGCACTGCTGAGGTGTTATGGAGGCCCAGGATGCGTCGCTAGCAGCCTTAGCTCATCCAGAGTGTGGGGTCTTTGCGTCTCTCACCTTTCTCTTCACAATATCCCACAGATTCTCTATTCGGGTTCAGGTCAGGAAGTTGGCAGGCCAATTTGAGCAACATTAATAACCAGGTCAGTAAACCATTTCCCAGTGGTTTTTTTGGCACTGTGAGCAGGTGCCAGGTCCGTGCTGAAAAATGACTCTTCATCCTCCATAAAGCTCTTCAGCAATTGGAAGCCATGAAGTGCTCCAAAATCTCCTGATAGCTAGATGCCTTGACCCGGCCCTTGATAAAACCCTGGACCAACCCAGCAGCTGACATGGCACCCAACATCACTGACTGTGGGTTACATTGACACTGGAATTCAGACCATTTTGGCATTTTCCTTCTCCCCAGTCCTTCCTCCAGACTCCTGCACCTTGGATTTCCGAATGACAATGCAAATTTGCTTTCAACATCCGAAAAAAGTACTTTGGACCCCTGAGCAACAGTCCATTGCTGCTTCTCTGTAGCCCAGGTCAGGCGCTTCTGCCGCCGTTTCTGGTTCAAAAGTGGCTTGACCTGGGGAATGCGGCACCTGTAGCCCATTTCCTGCACACGCCTGTGCAAGGTGGCTCTGGAATCGGCCCTTCTCCACAATCCTCCTCAGGGTCCGGTCACCTCTTCTCGTTGTGCAGCGTTTTCTGCCACACTTTTTCCTTCCCACAGACTTCCCACTGAGGTGCCTTGATACAGCACTCTGGGAACAGCCTATTCGTTCAGAAATTTATTTCTGTGTCTTACCCTCTTGCTTGAGGGTGTCAATGATGGCCTTCTGGACAGCAGTCAGGTCGGCAGTCTTACCCATGATTGCGGTTTTGAGTAATGAACCAGGCTGGGAGTTTTTAAAAGCCTCAGGAATCTTTTGCAGGTGTTTAGAGTTAATTCGTTGATTCAGATGATTAGGTTAGAGAACCTTTTCATGATATGCTAATTTTGTCAGATTTTCATGAGCTGTATGCCAAAATCATCAGTATTAAAACAATAAAAGACTTGAAATATTTCAGTTGGTGTGCAATGAATCTAAAATATATGAAAGTTTAATTTTTATCATTACATTTAGGGAAAATAATTAACTTTATCACAATATGCTAATTTTTTTAAAAGGACCAGTACACGATATGGGTAAACTAAATAACAC
This sequence comes from Ancistrus triradiatus, assembly GCA_025084515.1. Lineage (NCBI taxonomy): Eukaryota > Metazoa > Chordata > Actinopteri > Siluriformes > Loricariidae > Ancistrus > Ancistrus triradiatus. The sequence continues at coordinate 3,582 of JAJAGP010002364.1, read as the reverse complement.
TGCTTTTAAAACTGTGGTAATAAAAATGAATACTATACTAGCTTTTAAAGTGGTACATTTTTAACCCTCTATTTCACTACCCAGAAAAAATATTGGTGCAACTCTACACTAATTAGTGTTTTATTCAGTCCTGAATATGTGTATACAATAATATTTGTATTATAAAAGTTACAGTATATAACACTTTGCATATGTTACTATGCATAGATAGATTCAACTTTATGGTCATTGCTCTGTACATACACAAAGCAAAGGAGTGCAGTTAGCATCTACTAGAAGAGCAAGTGGTCCTTATTCTCTAAAAGTAGAACAGTGCAAGAGCAAAAACTAAAAAATATAAAATAATATATCTATAGATAAGTTGCTCATGTCCCAGATGGCACAGTATGTTTGGTGGCATGACATCAGACCTTACCTGTTTTTGTTTTATTTCTGCTTGTGTTTATTTGTTTGTTCTTAGAGGGTGTACTACAATGTAAAATGGCAGCCATTTCACCTCCTATTCCAGACCTGACACACATGAAAATCCAAAATGCACAAGCACATGAACAGTGCAGATGTTATCAGTGTTATGTTCAACCCACTGAATTTTATTCTTCCTGTGAGTTCTGTCCACACCGCTCTGAGAGTTGTACTCAGGCTAAACATTGGTCCGATAAAACCATGGCCGTCCAGCTGAGATTCTGTTTACTGGGAGCTGCTGGGGCTGTCGTTCACAAAAGTTCCAGATCAGGATGCTGGAGATATGCACGCATAGTTGAGGAACTGGATGCTGCATAGGGTCCTTCACCTGACCATGCTACCAACACAGGTATTGAGTTAAGGTGACGAGTTCATAAGCCAGGTGAATGGTTATATGATTTGTATGATAAACTGTATGATAAAGTGGCCATTGTTCAGAAGGCCAGACACTAAACAACACAAACCAAAGTCAGAGGGAGACAATGATATAAAGTTGGGAGAAATTAAGGGCCATAACTACCAATACTCTGGGCACAAGCATTGCTCCTAACTCAGCCGTTGGCCAAGACACATCTGCTGTTCTAAATGTTAAAGGTACAGGACCTGAAATGTGTATTCATATGTTAATGTATGATATGAAAGTGTGTGCTCTGTTGGACAGTGGAGCTCAGAGAAACGTGCTGCATGGGCGTGGCTTTAATACCATGGACTCCAATGTTAAAACGCCCCTATAGTGTTCAACTGTAACTGTGGTATTGGAGTTGTCTTATCTCAGAATGTGTTCTGGCACATGGGAGTCAATGATTGTCACCACCTGAACAGAATTATTGCACTACATGGAAAGTGCTTGCGAGTTTACCAAACATTTCCGGCAGTATCCTCTAGGAAAATCCTTTGTGGTACACAATGACCACAGTAGCTTGCAAAATGAAAGAACCCCGAAGGCCAACTAGCTAGATGGCTCAGAAAGCTCATACAATTTGACTTTGAGGTTGTACATCGATCTGGACGCCACCATAAGAACGCCGATGTTATGTCCCAGAGACCATACCAACAGACCCGCCCTTGTAAACTGACACATCCTGATCAGGGCGATAGTCGGCTCAGCCACCAAGGAGTGCAGTGTAACCTTGAATTTTGCATAACTCAAGATAGTCCTGGAGGTAGTCGTACATTGTCCAATGTAGTGGAGGTAGTGGTACGTCCTGGCTCTCAAATCCCACTATCAGAGCCTCTGCTAGAAGTGACAACAGACTGTGTGAGTGTAGGAGTTGACAGAATCTATTTAACATCTTCACGAGCACATTTTTCCAGGGCTGGTGCGCTGAGGAACTGCATGAAGCTTAGAGAGTCGATCCTGATATTGCACTGCTTTACCAGTAACTGAACGATAGAGGAGAATGCCCCACCTAGATGGACATATCCTCTTTGTGACAAGAGACAAAGGCCTCTTGTAGCCAATGGAAGAGATTATTCCCTCGGGATGGTGATATCCAATGATGTTTCTACTCCGCTAGTGAAGTATTGTTTCACCCTCAAATTCTTTTACCCTGTGTGTTTCAAAAGGACGTTCTGTGAACTTACTGAGCCAATAGATCTTCTGATCGGATTAGCACCTGACCAAAAGGAGGCTAAAACCCCTCCCGAGTATGTAGCCCAACTTCGAGACAGGTTACAACTTGCTCATGAGCTCTGAAGGGGCTGCATTATATCAGTCAGTTGAGCGTGCAAATAAATATGACAAAAAAGCTGCCCAGATTGACTACAATGTTGCAGTGTGGGACTTAGTAAGGAACGATTTCAAAACAAGATCTGGAAGTTCCTCCCGTGCTATGTAGGACCAATTTGGGTAAATGAAGAGAAACTATACATGTACGAACGTGTTTATGTGTGACTGTACAGGACTGTTCAGTAAAATCCATTATGTAAGCATCAGGTAGGAATGTCACTTTGTCTATTGTTTTGTAACTTCCTTAAGTCCCCAAACTCGCCTCCCGCCAAAAATAGCCAGGAAAAAGTGAGAAAAAAAATTTAGACTGTGTCTTGTTCAATTAGTATAGTATAAATAGTATAGTATAAATAGTATAAATAGTATGGTACCCACCTTGGAAGAGTATCTTAAACTTCACCACCATAAAACCTAGTCGAAAATCGGTTTATGACGCCACCTAGGAACGGATCTGCGTCGTAAGTCGAGGACTACCTGTATACGTTATTAGTTTATGCTTAGAATTATAATATTTGATCAGTGTGTACTGTATTATCTGTATTGTTTTACATTCAACTAACTGCTGTCTGCTCTGACTCACTGCTGTATTGTGCTCTTGTATAATGTTTAATATCGTATCATGGTTCTGGAGGAACAAGTTTTACTACTTTACCTCCAAGTCTCTGTCTGTCTGTCTGTCTCTCTGTCTTTGTCTCTGTCTCTCTCTCTCTCTCTCTCTCTCTCTCTCTGTCTCTGTCTCTCTCTCTCTCTCTCTCTCTCAAGATTCAAAAGTTGCTTTATTGGCATGACAAATATGTACACTTGTATTGCCAAAGCTCGGGTACAAGAGAATCAAAAATATACATACAATCGTAAACAAATAAGAGTTAAAATACAATAGAATAATAAAATTTAGATAAAATATAATAAGATAAAGTTAGACAAAATAAAATTAAATAAAGTGGGAGGTAAAAGACAGACAAATAAGTAATATATAATAAAACATTAAAGTGTTTGTGTGCATGTACATGTGCAAGTGTGTGTGTTTGTGTGTGTGTGTGTGTGTGTGGTCACTCACTGCTCCTCATCAGGTGACATGTGTGTACGTACTGTGCTGCTAGTGTGCAGCTCTCTCTGTACTCCCCCAGTAGGTGGGGCAGTTTGTCGGGGGGTGAGAGCTCATTAAAATTTGGACAGATTTTGTTAAATTTGGGGAAGAATTGATTTCTTATGGTTTTATATTTGGGACATTCGGTGAGGAAGTGCCGCTCTGTCTCTACTGTATTTAGTGAGCAGTGCTGACACACTCTCTGCTCCCGGGGCAGCCATGACTGGCGGTGTCGCCCCGTCTCCACGGCCAGGCTGTGCCCGCTGAGTCTGTACCTCGTCAAGGTGTTTCTCATCTTAGTGTC